>JARACY010002649.1:0-40467 GCA_029255725.1 Scrobipalpa atriplicella
TTTGAAGTTTCTATACAAAAACGTCGCATTGACGACGCAACGACGCCGCACCGCTTCCTATTTGCCATGCCCCTTACACAATTCATTCAATTCTCGATTCATCATCCCTGCTCTCTCAATTGAATATTAATACTGCACATAACCTCCGTAAACCCAGAACCTTTTTGCTCCAAACATACACCAACAATACTTCCTACTATAATCCAGTTGTTAGAATGTGCCGTCTCTACAACGAGACATCTTGTAATCACGAACTTGATATCTTCGATTCACGGCCTTACTATTTTAAGAAGGCTGTTACAGATGTCCTCAAATAAGCTACCTTCCAAATTTAGAATAAGTACAAACTTTTTTTAAGATCACTTATGTGACTGATTTTTTAAAAAAAACCTAAATTTTGTTTTGAAAATGTTTATTGTAACAATTTTATCATGCTGGGTAAATACGTTTAGGGTCTCAATCTAGTTTAGATATAAATGTACAATTATTTCATTCATGTACCGATTGTCACCTGTTGTATTTTCCGAATAAACTAAAATAAAATAAATAAAATAAAATAAAATAAACAACACAGTTCTTTCGAAAGTGATCCTAAAAAAATGACAAACACAGCAAAAAATTCCTTTTTTGGGGTCATTGGAGCTCTGTCTATCCCGTAAGTGATAAAGGTGTGATTTCACAGGTATACTTTTCCCTGTGTTTGAGTGTACTGCTTGGAACCTTACTGTCTGCCACCCGTAGCTAGCGTAGGAGCATTGCGGAGCTCTGACAACCGAATTGATCACTAGTACGCGCATGTTCTTGTGCAAATACAAGTAGTGTAAGTTCGGATTGGGATTCATGGATTGATTTGAAGAGGCTGATTAAATCTTTAGAGACAGTTTTTCTGAAACGATTTAATTTCGTACACTGAGAAAAAAAAATGTTCAATGATCAAGGAACTTGTTTGTATACGAGCCCATAAAGTAACATGATTGAGACAATCAAGTTAGTGTTAAGATCAATGATTCTGTTGATAGAAATTATAAGGAACTTGGTAGTAGTTATCAAGTAACTTGATTCATTTTATTTTTAACAATAATGTTAAAAATAAAATAATGTGTTTATCATAACTTGTTTTTTCAGTGTTGGCATTTTGCTACGAAAAAAATAAAAAATACTTGTGTACTTTACGCCTTCTGCGTAGTACCTACGACGCCAAATAGCTTGCTGTGTTTATTTTATTTTTATTTTATTGTATACGAAACAAACAGTCACTTAAGTATAATGTTAACAAGCAGGTTTAGCTATAGGCACAGGTTAGGTATAGCCACAGAATTTATAATGCGTATTAGTAGAGTCATACAGAAAATAAAATACATAAAACTGCCCGAACGCAAACCGAATCCGGGACACACTTGCAACTAGGCTGTGCTTGTCATAGAAACTGACCCAACTATAGGTATATTCATTGAAATACAAAGGAAAAGCTCTGTGTGTAGTTTTCACATGACTAGTGGAGCTTTCAGCGCAGGTCTGTGCAGGGGAATGGCCTTAAGGGAATGCGGGTCGACGCATTTCGTCGCCACATTCCGAATAAGGCCTCTTAGGCATAATATTATTGTATGAATTATAGTTAATTATACTATGTCTTTATAATTTATTGACGATCATTGTTTTCTGTGAGGCAATTTATATTTCTGCAATACTATGTGACATGTATAAAATAAAATAATACTATCAAGGTAACAAAAAGTAATACTAAAATAAAATAATACTATCAAGGTAACGAAAACAATACGTTGAGCACAGTGGTTATACTTCAGAGCTCTATAATACTTTTACAGGCGTAAGTCAGGGGAGTAATTTAGGGCCATTAGAATTTATCTTAATGATAAATGACCTTCCGAATGAGATTATCTGAAAATGCTTTATTCATCTATCAAAGATAAGCGGTCCCTCGTCTGGCTCAGAATTAGATCTCTATGAATATTTTTAGAGCCACTTCCGGGCTGCGTGCATTGCGTGCTGACTGCTGCGCCTACGCACCTTGCTACGTCGTGGAGAAGTGCACAATAGGAATTGCGTTGCTAACTTTGGTGTTTAACTAAAGTAAAATTATAAGTTAATGCTGGTAAATAAAATTCTAATGACAGTGGGTATTGCTTCCATAAGAAAAAAATTGATAGATGACATTGAAATCGGTGGGCCGAATGAGAAAATAAAAGTAAGTGAAAGATAATCTGTAGAAATGTTATGCATAGAAAAAAGATATTATAAAATTTGATGTTACCCTTTATTCTGAATATTGTCATAGGTGCCATCTATGAGAGTAAAATAATATCATAGGAATAGGATTTTCAATTCAATAATAAGAAGGTGATCTCTGCCTACCCCTCCGAGAAAAAGGCGTGGATTTACGTATATCTCCATGTTTCTAAATTCATATCCGCTTGTTTTTATTTATTTATTTATTAAGAATTACATAAACATTATCATTACAGGAACTTAGCCTAATGCGACAATGTTAGGAAAGAACAATCATGTTTTGGATACTACTTGCAACGCTACCTTTTCAAACTCAGACAATGAGCATATAAATATATCTAGAATTAGACATATTTCATTTAATATTTTAATCGCTCTAGTTAGAGGGCAAAACTTAAGTAGATTGGTCCTAGCAACCGGCACCTTAAACAATTCTGCTCTAGGCCGAAATCTCCTATTGGGTACCACTATCAGTAATGATTGCAATATTGTTGCATTTGTTAATTTACCCCGAAAGACTTTGAAGACATATTTCGCTAAGGCCATATCCCGTCTCACCTCCAATTTATTATACCCTACCATGCCCATGACAAATAATGTCGGATACATAAGCGGAAAGAAGGGATATACACCATATTCCTTTAAATACAGATATCTTAGAAATTTGTTTTGCAATTTCTCAAGCATTGACGTGTACTTTGCTTCATACGGATGCCAAATCATGCTACTGCTCTCTAGTCTGCTCCTGACAAGTGCATTATATAAGGCACGTACCGTAGATGTTCCTCGAAAGTCTTTGGATTCCCTTAATATGAACCCTAAATTACGAAAAGCTTTGGCACAAATATCTATTATATGATCCTTAAAACTAAGGTCTTGAGACATTTTAACCCCTAAATCTCGACATTTAGTAACTCGCTTGATTAAACTGTTCTCAATACTATAATCATACATGATTGGCTCCTTGGCTTTAGTACATGACATGACAATACACTTTCCTATATTAAAGGGCAGTTTATTAATACGACTCCATTGCACTACCCTATCAACATCTACCTGTAATCTTTGACAATCTAAGTTGTCTTTTATTGCAAGGAATATTTTTAAATCATCTGCAAACAGAACGCATTTTGCATTGATAATCTCATTCGGAAGGTCATTTATCATTAAGATAAATTCTAATGGCCCTAAATTACTCCCCTGACTTACGCCTGTAAAAGTATTATAGAGCTCTGAAGTATAACCACTGTGCTCAACGTATTGTTTTCGTTACCTTGATAGTATTATTTTATTTTAGTATTACTTTTTGTTACCTTGATAGTATTATTTTATTTTATACATGTCACATAGTATTGCAGAAATATAAATTGCCTCACAGAAAACAATGATCGTCAATAAATTATAAAGACATAGTATAATTAACTATAATTCATACAATAATATTATGCCTAAGAGGCCTTATTCGGAATGTGGCGACGAAATGCGTCGACCCGCATTCCCTTAAGGCCATTCCCCTGCACAGACCTGCGCTGAAAGCTCCACTAGTCATGTGAAAACTACACACAGAGCTTTTCCTTTGTATTTCAATGAATATACCTATAGTTGGGTCAGTTTCTATGACAAGCACAGCCTAGTTGCAAGTGTGTCCCGGATTCGGTTTGCGTTCGGGCAGTTTTATGTATTTTATTTTCTGTATGACTCTACTAATACGCATTATAAATTCTGTGGCTATACCTAACCTGTGCCTATAGCTAAACCTGCTTGTTAACATTATACTTAAGTGACTGTTTGTTTCGTATACAATAAAATAAAAATAAAATAAACACAGCAAGCTATTTGGCGTCGTAGGTACTACGCAGAAGGCGTAAAGTACACAAGTATTTTTTATTTTTTTCGTAGCAAAATGCCAACACTGAAAAAACAAGTTATGATAAACACATTATTTTATTTTTAACATTATTGTTAAAAATAAAATGAATCAAGTTACTTGATAACTACTACCAAGTTCCTTATAATTTCTATCAACAGAATCATTGATCTTAACACTAACTTGATTGTCTCAATCATGTTACTTTATGGGCTCGTATACAAACAAGTTCCTTGATCATTGAACATTTTTTTTTCTCAGTGTACGAAATTAAATCGTTTCAGAAAAACTGTCTCTAAAGATTTAATCAGCCTCTTCAAATCAATCCATGAATCCCAATCCGAACTTACACTACTTGTATTTGCACAAGAACATGCGCGTACTAGTGATCAATTCGGTTGTCAGAGCTCCGCAATGCTCCTACGCTAGCTACGGGTGGCAGACAGTAAGGTTCCAAGCAGTACACTCAAACACAGGGAAAAGTATACCTGTGAAATCACACCTTTATCACTTACGGGATAGACAGAGCTCCAATGACCCCAAAAAAGGAATTTTTTGCTGTGTTTGTCATTTTTTTAGGATCACTTTCGAAAGAACTGTGTTGTTTATTTTATTTTATTTTATTTATTTTATTTTAGTTTATTCGGAAAATACAACAGGTGACAATCGGTACATGAATGAAATAATTGTACATTTATATCTAAACTAGATTGAGACCCTAAACGTATTTACCCAGCATGATAAAATTGTTACAATAAACATTTTCAAAACAAAATTTAGGTTTTTTTTAAAAAATCAGTCACATAAGTGATCTTAAAAAAAGTTTGTACTTATTCTAAATTTGGAAGGTAGCTTATTTGAGGACATCTGTAACAGCCTTCTTAAAATAGTAAGGCCGTGAATCGAAGATATCAAGTTCGTGATTACAAGATGTCTCGTTGTAGAGACGGCACATTCTAACAACTGGATTATAGTAGGAAGTATTGTTGGTGTATGTTTGGAGCAAAAAGGTTCTGGGTTTACGGAGGTTATGTGCAGTATTAATATTCAATTGAGAGAGCAGGGATGATGAATCGAGAATTGAATGAATTGTGTAAGGGGCATGGCAAATAGGAAGCGGTGCGGCGTCGTTGCGTCGTCAATGCGACGTTTTTGTATAGAAACTTCAAATCAAGCTGCGCTGCGCAGATGTAAATTACATACAAAATTGACGCGCCTCCGCCTCGCCCGCGCCGCACCGCTTCCTATTTGCCATGCCCCTAATGTGTATTGCTGTAATAACAGATTGCCCATCAATAAACCAAATGTCTCTTTTTTCTGGCTACTCAATTTGTTTTTGTTACAGTTGTTTTTTGCTTCCAGTATAGCATGGAAGTGTTTAATACCCGGTGGACTCAAAGGCGAAATCTTCATGTGTAGTGGTCCGTAGTGCGGTTTCTTACAAGCATCAATGCTCATAAACTCCACCAATAGGCGCACTACAATATTTCACCCTTCATAATAGCAGCATTGTTGCACAGAGGTTATTCATTACATTTGATAGGATAATTTAAATGAAAGATTTGTTCTCCTGCTGTTTAAGTCAAATTAAAGTCCTATTCAGTAGTCTGAACAAAGCTCATAATGTAAAGACTTTCTCCTGGGTTAAAATGATGTGATTGTGTAGGTGCATAAACCTATTTAGATAAAATATCAATAGTAGATACCGCGACTATCATTCGACTAACAACATAATGGCGCTAATTCGCTCGGCAGGATTTTAATTCTAATTCTTAGTAGCGCTGTCACTTTCTTAAATTTGACTTTGACGTTCCTTAATCTGACATAAGACTGCTTATTTGACGTAAAATAAGGAACATGTTCTATGCTCGGTTCTTACTTAAAGCATCTTATGTCAAATTAGGAACGTCAAAAACATGTGTTTATTTGCTGTCCTGTTCTTATGTCAAATTTAAGAAAGTGACAGCGCTACTAAGAATTAGAATTAAAATCCTGCCGAGCGAATTAGCGCCAATGTTATACTTATATATGGTTTTGCTGTACTACTTAAAACATATTTTTACAATCTTTCATGCATGAGATAAAACTAATGATAATATTTTATTGACAGCGAGTTGACACCTATTGATCTAATAACAACTTTTATGTAGCTATAAGTTCTTACGAACATGCATTATAGCAGCACAAGTACCAATAACCAACAAACACTCCACTGAATTCAGTACAATTCCGTTTCTCTACATTTCCTAGGGACCGTCTCACCGTTGCTCTTCCCACGGCCCATTACACGATTAGACATAACACAGGAATGCTCTGTGCCTAAAGAAGCCTGTAGAGCAAGACAAGCTACTCCTGTAGCTGGTTATCAGTCCACATAGCTCAGATAGCCAGGTCTAGAGGCGAGGCGATTCTAAGGCCCGTATTTATAAACAGCTCTCAAGTGTGACAGCGAGTTTGAGTTCGTATCAGAAATGTCATTTCAGTACAAAACGACATGTCAAATCCATACTTAATATTGATCTCAATCTTGAGATCGCTTTATAAATACGAGCCTAAATCCTTCAAGATACTACTGCGAATTGCGCGCTTTGTGGAACTGCCGTAACGTGTTTTGGTGCATATGAGTTGATGATTTGGTTGAACTTTTTTAAAAAACTACTTTTGTTATAGTTCATTATTAGACGTAGGTTTTGGTACAAATTTTATGCACATTATTCCACTACAGCTATGTAAAATTTTATCATGGCGTTGTTTACAGCGATATCAACTGTTTTGCTTTAGGTATGTTTACGATTTTTTATAATGTTTCTCAACTGACTGTATCTAAAATGCTTTTGGGAACACGTTTGCAAACAATTAGGACCATTTTTAAACACCGGCGTAGCTGTGCACATTACAAATAAAAAATTAAAGGTTAGAACCGACAGTTTAAGCGTAGCAGTAGTAGTTCCAATGTAAAACAATGCCTTCTCTGGCATTCCTTATTTTTATAGCAGCAGCGACCCTGGATGCCAGAGCCCCAGCAGGAACCGGTCTATAATCCCGTTCACACGCAACAACCACCGACCACTCATAAACATAAATATTGATAGGATTGCTTTGCATATTTATTAATTGTATTGCCACCTCAATGCTGCTGTGGGACCAAATATAGAGCAAGAATTTTTCTTTATAAAAAGTACGTATCTAAAATTTTAGTTGAAACCTTTTTCCGAACGTGGATACCCATGAATAGTGTCGTGGATAGTGCACGAAAGGAGCAGAAGTGGTATGTTTGTTCGTCATACCTGCGTAATACATAAAAAACCTACCTGTGATTTAAGAGATCATTTTCAATGTAAAAGATACAAATAAAGTGCCGAAGATTTTCGCTCAGTTTTTGCTAAGATCTGCGCTGGCGCACATGAACCAAATATTTAGATAAGAGGCAAATAAAAAGTGTAATAGTAATACAGAAAGCGATAAAAGCGAATGTTTACATCATATCGACGTTTTATGAACATACATTAGTTTTTTGTAGTTTTCTTGGCGATAGAATGACAAGGCATGAATGCATATTTCGTACTACTTGAAAAATTAAAATAACTAGGTATGTAACGCGTAGGTAAACCTGTTCACGAAAAATATGAATGATCAGATTAATTAGCGTAGTAAAGTGACAAGATAGGGTCAAGTTAGGGTCGTATTTATAATCAGCTCTCAAGAGTGACAGCGAATTTGAGTTTGTATCAGAAATGTCATTTCAGTACAAAACGACCTGTCAAATCCAAACTTAATATTGCTCTCAATCTTGAGATCGCTTTATAAATTCGAGCGTTAATTCTAAATAGTTTTAAAATTTTTATTTCTGTTTGTATGTGTTATAAAATGTAACTATGCTATTTTATTAATAAACTATAATGTATTTGTAGTTAAAAATATACTTATCGACCGATGCGTGTTAAATGTTTTTGTAGGTGTTGTTAACAAACTAAAAAAGTTATCAATATTTTAAATTAATTAATAAGACTTTGACCCATTGGAGATGTTAAATAGGTGGTTAATTGATTAAAAATTGTTTTAAATCGTTCGGTGTCTTAGTGTGCAGTGTGTACTTATGACTTTTTGATATCAAATAGCTTAGTGATATCAAACAGTCATAAGTACACGTAGCATATGATGGACTTATATTACATTTACAGTAATGGACAACAGATTAATTTTTGCTTGACTTCTATGATTTATACCTACCTTATTTCCAAACTCTATCGCACGCTACATTGTAGTTGTTATGAATGACTTCCCAAAATGTCCCCTAATCTATAAATAGAGCATTATGCGACTCAATTATTTTATTTATGCAGAAAGATAAAGTAGGTCTAGGTATAATACATGTAAACAGAATCATTACATCAAATACAAAGTGGAGGACAACGTTTGAACGCAACTTTATGTAACCCATATTTGCATCATAATAGCGATGAATCATCTCCCTAGCCTTATCCCATATTTCACGGAGTCGGCTAACTAATAGCGATGAATATACAGTTCAATATACTGGCTGAAAAAACTGGCTGGCGAAAATTGCAGTTTAAATTTGGAAGGGTTGTGCATGTAATTGGGCGGGGTCGGTGACCTGTTAACGGGCTTGTTTGTCAGTGGGCGGCGCGCGCGCAGCGACGTTGGACCGCGCGCGACCTTCGGCGACACCCGCACAAATAGATTACACAAATTATTGTGTACGTGAACAACCGCGAAAATCTCAAAATTTACACGTTATTCATAACATAATCAAGTCTTTCGCGAACATCAGACAACACTAATAGACAATACACAATGAATTATTGAAAGATAAGTAAAGTGTGAGTTTTCAGTATGTATCTATCGGTGAAAATGAATATGAAAATTTCAAACATTTCCTGCCTTAAAAAAACATCATTGAACGTTCCTTGACTTTGGAGGTTTTGGAAACTAAGCTTCTTTTAGAAATTAATTTACGTAACTTAAACAAATAAACAATAAAGTTTATTAATGTCTTCTACAAAAAAAATAATACAATTCAAATAGTATTACGATTTTATGAGTCGACTTTTCAATAGTTTAGCCCAACGTTTTACTCAGCCCTGTGATGTGACTGCTTGCCAAATATCCAAAAATAAACTCTCTTCTTCCAAGTACATATAAAATACTGACACAAAACACGATTATATACAAACAGACCAATTAGTTTTCAAAATGTACTCAATCGTGTACAAGACACGAGACTCAATCACAGTATATCAGAATGACACATTCGCGGGTCGATGCGACGACGACGCTGCGCTGGAAGATGCGCGAGCTGCGCGGGAGTGCATATATGCTGCACGTGACCACGCAGCGTGACGGCAGCGGCACGCCAGCGTGACCGCGGCGTCACAACAATAACTAGAACTTGCACCAAACACCGAATATATTTGTCTACTTATGTGTCTACAAGGTACCTAGTTAGTCCTGCAAAACGCCAGTTTGCAACGCCTCAAATATCAGTAATTTACACAAGAAACTGATTTTGTTCATAGATTTCAGGCCGTTGTACGGGCTAAGGCAAAATTACACTAAACCCAATCTCGTTACTACACTAAACTATCGTGACTTTTCTCTATACAGGGGACTTAAACGTGATACTTATCAAATGTGAATACTTATGTATCAAATGTGCAATAACAAATCATGTAATAATAACATAATATAACTTAACCATTGCTATTACCAATGATAAACAGCATACGAGTAGGTCTGTGGAAGTCACATGCCATCTTACAATTATGATAACAAGCTTATTTATGTTAACGAGACAATTTCTCTACACACGTTATTGATAGGGTCTTTAACAATATCTGTTTGCAATTTTAAATAGCACTTAGTGTAAACTTACTTATTTTATTATTAGATTTATGCACAAGTAGAATATCATAACTGGAAATACACAAGAAAACTCTTGTATCCAATATCTAATCTATACTTATAAAAAGACTCGTACTGACTGACTGATTCATCAACATCGAGCCTAGAATCATGAAATTTAGACAGCAGGATTCCTTTTATAACGTTACCTTCTGATAATCTATGATAAACATGTGTGTAGGTATATGAATGTCTAAGTACTTCACTTTATGCATTTGTTGTCTGTCAAATAATGTGCATCATCTTGCGATACCCAAATAATCTAATATTTACTACCGAATAGAATAAAACGCTCGTAGCGATTGTACTACGCTATTATTCCGCAGTAATACAACTTCACAAAAGAGCATCATTAAACGTATCAGAACTTCATATCGAGTCTACCAACATCAATTAACTATAAATATTGACCATTCCGACTTTTATGGAGATAGCGCCTATTTCCATTCGAGATACCAACTATCGCGGGCCTTGCACGAAGTCCTTAACTCAAACCTCCAAACCTATCTATTTCAGATTTAAATACGTATAATTTCGTAAAACATTCCTGAATATGAAAATAGTCTGGCACGAAATAGAATTATTTTGATGCCAACGTTTCAATTATTCCAATTCTCTTGTTGATAGAGGACGACCATTATTAGAACGCAGAGGACGGTCAATAATATAAAACAGTTTATTTAATAGACTATGGCACCTAGAATTGACCCTATGTCAGCTCTTTTGCTATTCAAAATAATTAATAACTATTTGACAGACAATTATTAATTATTATCTAGCTTGTAGCGAGTTCGTTTCTTGCAGCCAAATAGGTAGGTATATTACTACCTATAGGTACTTTGATGATAGGTGATGAGGTAAATTGATAGGTAGACAAAATCAATATAAGTTATCCCGTCGCAAAGTTTACCAAAAATAACAAGTTTTCTCCCTATTTGGTCAGTAAGCAAGGCCATGTGAGTGTGACAATGACAATGTAGACTAGACCATGAGTTGGAGTACGCTTTTCTAGATAATGGCTATTCACTCTTGACCTGATAAAGAATAAGGTAATTTGACATTAGAGCCTTGAACTACGAAGAGCTAGGAGACTTGATTACCGATGAAATTTGGTCATTCAAGTTTATCCGATAAGAAAAATGATCCAACCCAAATCGAGACATTTTATCTGTATAGGTATACCTAACACTCTGTCAGCTTGACTCGCGTTTCTTCAGGACCATTAAGGTTAACGTGAGTTAGGCCCTTTGAGAGGTAAACCTTTATACTTTGACGATGTGATAATCTCTTCACGGTTTCTTTAAATATCGGTTCAACAACCATTTGCAAGGTAATAAACAGTAAACATTATTATCTTTCAGCATACAATGTAATTATTTATACAGTGTTCCAGTTAAAACATGCCTCAGTCGAGTGTGAATTTTATTCAGTTCAAGGATAAAATAAATCAGTCACTTTTGATTTTCATACCACTGTTACGTGACATGACAATGTAAAACGTTTTAAAGCTAAGAGCTGTTTAAGCAAATCTACTGCTTTCAAGACATTTAAGCAGCTGTTTCTTGTTTCATTTTATTCTGTTACATACAGATAATATAGACAGCCTATCCCTTCAGAATGAGACTGAATGAATACAGAATGCACTTGCACCTTTGTGCTACGCTGGGAGCGAAACAACTAGACCGCACTACCAACATAATCGGTTGGTCTACTGAGGCCTCTCTATCATAATCAGTTTTTCTACACAGAGGTTTTACTACAGCGCGTCGTAGCTTATTATCCGCGTAATTGCATTTCTTGTCTGCAAAGTCTCAAACTTTACGACGTGACTCAAAAAGCGTAGCCAGCGGTATGGTATGAACTCGCGGTATTAAGTTGGGAATAAACAATGCATAATCTAATCATCAGTCTAGACTAGACACTCGTCTAGTCTTGTACTCTTCACTGAAGACTAATAAACTAGCTATCTTTCTATCATAATAGTCCACAAGAAGGCCAAGTCTATAGCAGGTACACCAACAGAAACTATTGATGTGATGTGATGCTATCAATGTCTTCATTTCTTAATCCATAATATCTACATTTCAATACAAGCTATTATAGGTATTATAGTTATACCAACCATATTTTTTTATATTGAAACTTGACTTTGTTATTGGTAGATCGTTATAGGAAACTTGCTTATATCTGCACATGCATTTTGATTAGGAGGAATATCTTTGATTTACGGCTACCATCTCGCCATCATACTTCCAGCTCGGTGAGTTATGGCCACACGTTAATCAGATCTGCTTATTTTCGCAATAAGCAGTGTCAACAGGGCGGCCATATCTGCAATCTGCAGCTTTCCCCGGCATAACAAGCACTATCTGTGCTGGTAAATAACGGCTGTAATACAGAGTGCATTCATTTTCATAATTCCTAGGAAATCCAGAACAAGTACAGAACTTACCTACGAGTAAGTAATAGGTAAACCTACCTACCTAGGCGCAATCACTTAAAACAAACATTTTCCCGGATTACCGAGCTGTTACGACTACAGATAGGTTTGTGTACTGGTCGTAAAGATAACACGAAAGACAAATAAAAATACTTTAATTCTTTCTCTTTCTCACAAATCATCATAATCATCATCACCCAATGTCAGTCCACTACTGGACATACATTGGGTGATTTCCGTAAACGCAGTCTCCATTCGAGAACTTTCTCACACAGGGCTATCTAAAGGAGACCGTAGGCAGTAAATCACACCCTGTACAAGAATGAAATACATATATCAATGCGCCGGCGCAGGGGTCACCCGCTGTCACTTGCCAAGGCACGGCCATACTGTTCTAATGAGCATGAGATCACGATTCCCCAGATATTACACACGGATAAACATATCCTTATGTTTATAACACCGTTATACGAGAATTTCTAAGCTTATCCTATAGGCACAATTTCTATTCTGCACTTCCGATTACGATCTCCTATAGTTAAGTTGCAGATAGCTACTAGTTTTACTAGACGGTACTTATACTTTTGTGACTGTAGATAGGTACCCAAAACAAGATGATTGTGGTGAGGAATTGAGGATGACAGACAACCTTTTCTAAGGAAGAGAAATGTCAAATTCCTTCTCATATATAGTGGATCAAACAGCTGATCGTCAATTTATGGAATCCTTTTTTTATATTTCGACTTCTTTTGTTCTTAATGTGTCCGTCACCTTACAAAAAATCATCCATCAAAGTTCTATGAAATATAATGTTATTGCATCTATTATCAAATTAGTCTTGCACAAAACATATTTTCTAAAAACTAACCAGAAACCGTACTGAATGTGTACGGTGTTTATAGGATGCTCAAAAAAAAGTCAACAAGACCCAGCGTCACAAATGTATTGATGAATAACGATTTTTTTTTTTGTGACCCCTGCCTGGTAGACTCCGCTTCCTACCTGGGTACAGAACGTTTAAAATTCCATACGGTAAGCCGTAAGCCCCTAACAGCACGTAAAATCATGTTTCAAAATTTCATTCTTCTTTGTAAAAATAAAATTGAGTAGGTATGTGATATAAAGGGTAAAACTGCATTAGATATGAGTGCGTCATATGAGAATGTGAATAGGAATGTTAGTCGAGATCAAAGAAAAAAATTACAAATACGAAATCAATCAACAGGACACTTTTTTTTAAAGTCACCACAAGTTTGTTGGAATTTGTGTATGCAGGTTATGTAGAGATATTTATCGTCATATTAAATACATATATCGGTAATAAATAACACCTTTAAAGATAATAATACTGTAAACAAAGTCAAACGTTTTGTCTGGGGCTAGAGATTACAGGTAGGTAAGTAATAAATTTATAATAATTGATACTATTAATAATTTTTGCATGTAAACAAATTTTTGATCTTTGGATCATAATAGTATTCATTTAAGGACATAATGTTGTTACATTGAGCAAATCAGGATATTTTGATTCAACGCATCTAACTCCTCACCATGTCTTTTGGTAGTCTATAAAGCAGAGGTAGACATCCTGTTGGTGTTCAATTGCTCTTACAGCCAATGTGTTACTTTCCCGGAGGGGTAGGCAGAGACCACATCTTTTTGCTACGATCCTTACTTACTTTTTTCGCTTCTTCCATTCATAAATCTTTTTATACACGCTCGTCTGTTTATAGCGAATTTAAGCTAGGGTGTTTATAGCATTTGGATTTGGCTCTGTTGTAGTTAGATAATTTTCAGGAATACTTTCATTGTGTGACTCATTAAACTTGTTGTCCTGTAGTCCGAACAATATACAGCTTTTGGTTACTATACCTACCTATACCTGCCTAAAGTTGGCCTAAAGGCATTATGAAGACAGTTACTTACAAAAACTTTATTTGCAATACAAAAAGCAGATAAGCCGGATCGTTGCACCTTCGGGTAAAAGATTAGGGTGCAGTGGAAACTTTTCAAGTGGTAGATCAAATAGTTAATTAAAACAAAACAGATACTATTTACATAATATTACCTATATTATACAAAATGTATACATATTTTTATTTAGATAAACATTATTTTTCTTCAATAAATTACTATAAATTGGTTCTTATTGGCGAATAAACATGTTTGTTTGTTAACAATATGAAGGAGAGCTGTGATCTTTTTTAATTAAGTGCAGTTAATCAACTTAAGGGTGATAAGGAAAGCCATTGAGGTCATGCTTAGCGCAGGACAATTGCAGTTGCAGGGCGGAAACCGGCGGCTCCAGCCAGAGTCAAGAGTCTAGTCTTTGCAACCGGATAACAGTGGGGCAAAGAACTGTCTTCATAAGAATAGACAATTGCAATCTACTGTATGCTAATTATAAATCAAATGCATTTAACATTAATGAGACAACAATAAGGGCAGAGGGATACAATCGTATTGTTTGCGACCAGCGAGAGATTGTATTGCACGTATTTTGTTGCCATTAGAAACATTATCAATGTTTACGTATTGTTATTATTAAATTGAACAAATATTTGAGTAAATAACACCTATGGAAAAAAGTAACTTGCCTTAGTAGTAAGCGCGCATTTAAGTTAGCTTTCGATATTGCTGGTATATGATACGTAACCATAAAATAATAAAACCGACTGCTTACCCGTAAATCCATATCATTTCAGGCACAATCACATGTACAAATCCACCACAACTTATAAAGAAACCAGTTACAGCACAGAATATCAATATGCGTTTATCTATGCGTATGCGCAACGAAACTGTCGCTAAGTGCGTCGCGTGTAACAGGACTGATGCTCCTGCGCAGAAATGGGATAAGGCGGTATGGTATCCCGCCCGACAGATGTGTAACAGAAGGATGATGGACGGCCATTGTTACGTCCATTTCTAGCTTTGAATGAAAGTGTCAGCGAGCGTAGTAGATAAACCAGCATTGGACTATTTTGTCGCCTAGTGTGTAGAATGCATCCAAGGAAACAGTCCTACCCTACCTCGCACCCCGCTTCCCCTTTCCACAGATATCACCGTCTATTTATACACGCATTCATTATGTCGTTAATACAATATTTATTTTACGGCGACATTATGTGATATGGACGAGATCTCGTGATGGAGGACAATGGTATCGATTCGTATGCGCACAAAATCACTAAATATTGACTAAAATGGTCACCTGTAAAGAAAGGAGAGCATTTATTGAACCTTATTTGTTTTCTAGCTACTCTCCTTTTTTTCTATTTTCTCATTTTTTACTTTCCACTTTCGTCCGTTTCTACGTACAAGTTAAATTAAATATTTTTATTTTTACTATTAAATCTCTGAGTCGAAGAGGTCAAGTTCCACTAACATTGCTTAATTAAAAGATAAAACTATTTAGTTTAACCAAACTGCGTCGGTTTGAACTGTGAGTACAACAGTAGGTAGAAATCAAGTCATATCATTAGTTAATAATACCTACTAATATTAATATATTACTCTCTCCGCCTTATCGTAAGAGGTTAACGATTTTCGCATGGAAAAGTACAGAACGATTACAGTAGTGGCAAATATAACAATGTCACTTATCTATTTATAGTAGGTCGCATTGCAGCAGCGTGCGCGCAGCCCAGATGGGACTCAGGAGAAGAAGAAATTTAGCACAAGCTTTTTATTTAGATTTATACTTACATTTAGACGGGAAACTCCTAGAAAGCAGCTAAGAGGAGAGATAAAGAAATTCATAAAAAAAAAAAACGTTACTACCGGCTGTTTCTCTTCCCGGACACCGTAATTAAGAAAAGGCCTTTTCTTCAGGACGGATCCGGTACGCTGACAACCTTTCACTACGCATTGCTTTCTAAAACTATTCTCAATGTCTGGTAAAAACGTTTTTAGCAGGCTCTTTATGCAGATTTTATATAATGCTCGCAGTGTGTGGTCTTGATCGCAAAACATAATATTATACCTATTTAACCATCCTACGTTACTTACCAAGAAGATAAAGATATTAGTTGGCCTTGCTAGCTAAGTCAATGAACTTTCAATGTTTATGAATAATTAGAAATGCTATAGGAAAGATAATTAATTTTAAAGGAGAATTTTGTCGTCGTCTTTTAAAAGCTAAACATTTCAAACAAGTTTCTTTTGCTACATTGGGAATAGATAGGTACCTACAACATTAAGTATATGGATTTTGGATAAAACCCTTCAACCGTGCACATTGTGACAGTAAAATTTTCGGTAAAAAAAAAAATGCTTACCTTTTAAAAATAAGAATGTCAGTGAATATTACCTAAAAATTGTGCATTCTTTTCATTAACAGCCAAACGCAAACACTCAATTGTTTTCCATTAACAGGAAAACATTACTGTTCCCATCTCACGTTTGGCCATTTTACCAAATATTGATTCACCAGTGCAAAGTTTGGATAACTTCAATTTCAATAACAGGAATAAGTGCGCAAACACTCTTAATGGCAAGTGCCAAACACAAATATTGGCGAGGTGAGAGAAGTGCAAAGTTATTTCTATGCTGTCTTTGATAAAAAGCATAGAACGTTCCAGCTGCTTTTATACCCGGTCATACTGAAGAAATCAGTAGAGGGGACGAAGATGAGGGTCTTATTCTTATCTCGGCTGCAACATATCATAATAACCGCAACACAGTTTGTTGAGTTCTGCCTTGGGATTGGGGCTATGATGTTTTCCCGCACTAAAAAGTAGCTCATGATGCTTTCTAATAATTAAGTAATAGGTCCAGTAGTTTATCCACGGCTAGGACGCAATCTACTTACATGATACGTTAAAACATCAACTATTTTAAACCTTCAATCAATTTTCTCATCTCATTATCATAAATCAGCGTCTAACATCTTCAACAAACCCGTACTAATTGCCCACGGTAGATCAACAGTGCAATTTTCTGCACGAGTGGTAGAAAAGTCTATTCATACTGTTAAATAGAAACATAAATATTTCCGCTGGCTCAATTTAACATCCGAAGAAAGTGCACGGTAAGAACATCTTGAGATCTCGTGATGGGACTTGAATTCTTAGGTAATGTGATCATACGTTCTATCCTGAAGTTGTAATTTATTCTACCTACATAGTTGTAGGTATAATTGCAGAAGATTTTTGTTGAGTGAATAATATTAAGATTAGAGTTCTTTTTTTTTGTGTCGAAAGAGAGCTGGTAGAAAAATGACGATAACTAATTATGATGCGTCCATTGGGGCTAGGACTAAAGAGCCTTTGTTGTCTTGAGAGGATCTGTTCGGCTAAATCTGTTATATTTTATGGAAAATAAAATATTATAACAAAATTTTATTTCAAAACTGTACTGACAAAATACACATCGTCTTCATAAAATGTAATTATATGGCGTAGCTTGATGCTACGCGATTTGCTAACTTCTTCTGGCTAGTCTTAGTGTCACATCGGGAAATTGATGAAGTGAAGAATTTTCTAGCAATTACTTAACTATGCTATCATCTCTCAATCTTGACGACTTCAATATAGCCTATAAAACATTGGTCCAACGATAGAAACTTCGAATGTCTGGCCGAGAAGAGCCGGTGTCGGGTTGCTGGTCGGTCAACCACAAGTCTCGGGTTCGATGCTGACCCTGCGCATGCGCATGCGCCACGCCACAGTTATACAAACACTGTGTTATGCTACTTCCTTCTGAGTGTTTATTTTCGTATTTATACGAAAATTCGTCGAAGATTTAGTATTTTCAATTCATATTCATTTTTCTATTAACCAAGTTAAATGCTCTTAGCCTACCTAACCTGTAGGTTTTCCCTGAAGATATATAGGTAATTAAGTATATGATCTTCAAAATTTTCCGGAAAGTATTGACAAAAAATAAAACCCTTAGAAAAGTAGTCAATAAGAAAGATAAGTAAGAAGGTACTGGAAATATGCATGAACTTCTAAAATTGATCCAAGATATACTCTAAAGGACAACAAATAATTAAAAATTTCAAAAAAATATGTGCAATGCTTGTAAAACTATGTAAAAGTGATTAAGGTTTAATGAGCATTATAGTTAACATCTTGTACAAGGGATCAGCTGATTAGTTCCACATGTTCTGCGATCGAGCAAGACCCATTCATCAAACGGGGGAGGGCTTGCTAAGGTTATGAACATAAACATAATTCAATTTCAGAATTATGTTTGTGCATATAATATGAATACTAGGTAGTTGTCTAATAAATTAAATGCACTGGCACATTTTGTAAACAGTAAATGAAATGGGTATTATTAAATTTTATTAGTCTTTTGGTAAGTTACCTTACGCAAAAACGTACGAAAACACGCACGTATATTCTAAATGTCCAATCAATTTAACAGTATACAAGAAATTTGACATCAACATGTGTAAATTTAAAAAAACAACATTATGTCCTCTATTTTCCACCTAGGTGCCTTTGGAACCACCTTCCAGGATCTATTTATTCAGAATGTTTACTGGCTACGAAAACACCAGCGAAGAATAAACTTCGGAACGCAAATATCGATAAAAAACCTGTAAATGATATTGTATGGGAGATGACATCAGTATCACACTAGCAAAAGTTGAACAAATTGATTGGATGATTGATTCCAACTCAAGCGCAGACACAAAGACATCTGCAACCCATAATTTCACTGAAATTGTCAGTACTTACTAACTTCTACTGTACCTACTTGAATTTAGTTATTGATGAGCTTTATCAATTCTTAACTAATAACAATTATTTATTCATAGCGTAGGTAGCAATCTTGTAGAAAGTAGGTAAATGACAAAATCATAAGATAGTTACGAAACGTACTTATAGGTACAACTCAGAAAATGCTGTACCGTACCTAAGATCTACGAAGGAGATACCTATTTCCTAAATCTAAAGCCACGCCTACATCTAGGCTATATTTGACTATAGGAAAACTAAATTTTTTTTAGTACGCAAGGTTGAAGTTCTTTAGTTGCGTGTGAATGTTTTTGGGCATAAGATAAGCTCACTTCATCGTGGACTCTACCTTGGTCACCTCTATCTATAAACTAGAGTCTCGATTAAACAAAGGACCCCGTATTGCAGGAACAAGAGTACCTAAGTTAATGTTGTACGCACAGAACAGACAGACAAATTAGTTATCTCAAAAGTGTCTCGTTCAATCGAATCTATTTATTTAACACCGTCGTCGGCGGCGCGGGCGCGTCGTGACCTGGGACAATAATACGAATTGTTCTGCGAAGAACGCTTCTACGAGACAGTACGTAATATTCGACTGTAATTGTCTACTGCTTAGGTTACTAAGGGTCGTATTTTATAATCAGCTCTCAAGAATGACAGCGAATTTGAGTTTGTATCAGAAATGTCATTTCAGTACAAAACGACCTGTCAAATCCAAACTTAATATTGCTCTCAATCTTGAGATCGCTTTATAAATACGAGCCTAAGACATTCAAGTAAGGTGGACTGGACTCCCACGTTGTAATGAAATAACGAACGCCCTAACATCGAAAAGCTCTCCCATGTAAATTAGGTATTATAATAAAAAAGTATATGGTTGTAAGCTCTGTTCTAATAATCGCTCTACCTATATCATTAGAGTAAATAATAGAACAAAGAAAGATAGATGCGCTGACCAAAGAACGCGCACTTTATACCTTACTCATGTCATTTTGATGTCACATTTTGATTAATTTTTACAAATTTTTCTGTTTTGCTTTTAGTGGGAGACAGGTACCTTTAGGATTTTAACTAAGAATATTATAGTATAGTATACCAGACCGTATATAAGGTAATCGTTCCTACTATAGTGTTAAGATAGGTACGTACGTACACATTTGATTTCTACGTTACGCGCATTGTCCTATCGTAGTAATTAGGAGCGGGCAATGGTCATATAAACTTGACTGATATAGGTACCTTAGCACTTAGTTAGATTACCCACACGCATCCGTCTGGTCAAGAAGTCTCAAATACAAAATTGACACACAATCAATGAGATATTAATTTTATTCACATACAAGTATAAGGGATAGAGAACTAGAAAGGGCATGAAAACATTGAAGAGATTGAAAATTCTCAATTCTCAATTATTTGACTACTTATACAGTCTGCAAAAGAATAAAAATATGATTGGCTTATCAAAGAAGGAAAGACAAAGTACGAATTCACTCTTTCGCTTACTTGTAGAAGGTTAAATGCATATGAAACTTCTCAAGTCCGCGTGATGTCTGCACCGCGGGAAATTTCCGTTCAAAATAAACGTATTCGTCCCGTCACGGGTTATCTTACACAAACAAACAAACAAACCAACAAACATTGAGTGCGTGTTCGATTATTGCTTTGCTATATATTTAATCCTGGGTTAAGGTTATACCGAGAGATTTATTACTACTATTCTATATAGTAGTTGTTTGAAACAATAAAAGGCATTTTGTGTTTACTTACTGTCTAAGTAATTTAATTACTGAAGCTAAGCTAGTGATTACAACTATTACAAGTTATTAATAGTCAGTTTGCAATAGGACCCCTTTTAAAATTTAAAAAAAACTTAAATTGACAGTTATATATATTGTTTATAACACATTTGCTCGTAAAGGGTCTCTTACTACACCAATTTCAATATTGTATTGTATCTTATTACGTACTTGAGCGTAATCGTAATGTAAAATGCACGAGTGCTGTAAAACACACGAGTTTTTTTTTTAATTAGGTAAAACGCACGGTTTATCGAACGGTACTTTTTTAAATCTTAGCAAAGAGTTTTTATGGCAGAAAAGTGGTCAACATTTTATAAATAAAATTAACTTTGGGAGATAAAGTATAATAAAATAACATTTAATTCTTTGATTTAATTCATTTTTTACAATAAATTACAACCATTTATCTGTAACAAAATAAAAAAAATATTAATTTAGTTTATTAGTAATACTGGCTGGTTTTTTGTGCTTTGCCTTAAAAAAAAAGCGCTGCGCGATATATAGGTACTAGGTAATCTGGGGTATGTTCAGAAACGCTCGATCGATCGAAATTTAACCTGGTTAAAAATTATATTGCCCGTTCAGAGACACCTGGCAGACGAAATTTCGACTAGGTTAATTTTTATCCGGCCCGTTCAGAGGCGCACCGGAAGTGAGGTTTTATCTGACAGCAGCTAAGGTGCACGTTCAGTGCGTCCCACTAGTATAAGATTCGATCGGTATAAATATCGAACTGGGTCGAATGAACGTACCCCTGTGGATGCGCGCGCATTGCTAATTTGTGAACGAGTAAAAATTATTCCTCGCTTTTTTTCTTTTCGCTGTATTGTTTAATTTTTTAGCTATTTCCTCGCAAATATGTTATAAAACGTCGTACGACATACGTGCGGTTTGATAATTACAGCCTCTGCTTTCTTGTAGCCCTCGCCTACGGCTCGGCTAGCAATATCGCCTCGGCTGTAACTATCAACGCACCGCACTTGTATCGTAATGTACTATTATAACACATTTGCTCGTAAAGGGTCTCTTACTACACCAATTTCAATATTGTATTGTATCTTATTACGTACTTGAGCGTAATCGTAATGTAAAATGCACGAGTGCTGTAAAACACACGAGTTTTTTTTTTAATTAGGTAAAACGCACGGTTTATCGAACGGTACTTTTTTAAATCTTAGCAAAGAGTTTTTATGGCAGAAAAGTGGTCAACATTTTATAAATAAAATTAACTTTGGGAGATAAAGTATAATAAAATAAACATTTAATTCTTTGATTTAATTCATTTTTACAATAAATTACAACCATTTATCTGTAACAAAATAAAAAAAATATTAATTTAGTTTATTAGTAATACTGGCTGGTTTTTTGTGCTTTGCCTTAAAAAAAAAGCGCTGCGCGATATATAGGTACTAGGTAATCTGGGGTATGTTCAGAAACGCTCGATCGATCGAAATTTAACCTGGTTAAAAATTATATTGCCCGTTCAGAGACACCTGGCAGACGAAATTTCGACTAGGTTAATTTTTATCCGGCCCGTTCAGAGGCGCACCGGAAGTGAGGTTTTATCTGACAGCAGCTAAGGTGCACGTTCAGTGCGTCCCACTAGTATAAGATTCGATCGGTATAAATATCGAACTGGGTCGAATGAACGTACCCCTGTGGATGCGCGCACATTGCTAATTTGTGAACGAGTAAAAATTATTCCTCGCTTTTTTTCTTTTCGCTGTATTGTTTTAATTTTTTAGCTATTTCCTCGCAAATATGTTATAAAACGTCGTACGACATACGTGCGGTTTGATAATTACAGCCTCTGCTTTCTTGTAGCCCTCGCCTACGGCTCGGGCTAGCAATATCGCCTCGGCTGTAACTATCAACGCACCGCACTTGTATCGTAATGTACTATAACTAAATGCACTTGAAATTCATCATACCTTTCTAAAGATTTTATATTTGAGACTATGACATGCCCTCTGATAAAAATACACGTCATATCCTTCACCAAAATGATGTGCAAATTATTGGATACAAACCATTTGATAAACAAGCAAAATATCGTCTAAATATTATGAATCAATTGATCGCAAAATCTCCGATCAGATCATCGAACCGTGCCATACATACTAAGAATAAGAATCTTTCTCCTTTTATTTCTGTCCGAATAACTCTACAACATGCAGATTACGGCCAGCTAAGAGTGCACAGCAATCAGCTGATCCGATAAGCGCCGGCATAGTTGGCAAGCAGTGGACCAGCAACTGCCAAGCCGAGCCACTTCCTAGCAGTGTCACACGTAGGCGGGCAGGTGTACCAATTGCTACAGCTTTACATAACCTGTAGTTAAGGGTACAAGAGTAAGACAGTGGACAGAGACTAAGCTTTTTACAAGTGTGCCGAGAAAGCACAATAACACAGCAATTCGGCAGAGAACCAGCAACTGCCAAGCCGAGCCACTTCACCAGTGGTGCCAAGTGCGGCGACTTATCGCCATTTAGGCTATCTTGAAAGGTGCCGCGGCGACCAAAAATTGGGAATGGCGACTGGTCGCCATTTAGGCTATCTCGAAAAAATATTAGGCGACACTAGGATACTTCAAGATTTAAAGAGCTTATGACAGAAAAGTTGGAAATTTTCTTAGTGAAACGAAACGCACAACTACGAGTATACCACAGATTAGATAGAGCATCAGTGCCGCTTTTTTGTTCTGAATTTAGATCATTTCTATATGAAACAAAGATGACAGAGACATACATATTTCGTATAACACATTTCTTTCATTGATTGTTTAAGTCGCATGAAAACTTAAGCATTTTTATTTTGTCCGAAAGTTTAGTCATAAGTGTCCTTAAAAAGTATATGTACTTATAAAAACAAGCATTTATTTAAGCCATCCTGTCCTTTTCGGTTTCATGAGGCAAAAAAGTATAGCCATTTAGGATATTTTTCTAATTTTTTAGGCGATTTTAGGCTACTTCACCTTTAAAAAAAATTGGGCGATTTTAGGCTACCTAGAATTCATTTTTCTGCGACTTTACGTCGAAAAGACTTGGCAACACTGCACTTCACTTCCTAGCTAGCCACGCTACACGTGAGCGGGCAGGTGGACCAATTGCTGCGGCCTTAATGTAAGAAACTGTATGGGACAAAGCTTCATGCAAAAGCATTGTATACAGAAATTCGGAAGATACGAAGCTGAGCCACTTCCTAGCCTAACCACACCAAACGCGTGGACGAAATTGCCGCGGCTACACCAACATCAAAACCTGTCGGTAAGGTTATAATAGGGTAAGAAACTGTAAGAGGCCAAGCTTAATGCAAGTGCGCTGAGAAACTACCTACTTATCTATAATACAGAAATAAGAGAGATTCGTGTCTACGATGTTTATGCACAGGTGCACCGCATGCCTGTAGTAATGTACTAATTACAAAATTTTATGAAACTTTTCACTTCGATTCGGATCTCCCAAAGTTCAAGTCCCATTAGGTGCCTTAGACAGTTCGTGGTCCGTTGAAATAATGTATGTAGCTTTGTCTCTGTAGAGTTTTTTACTCTTGTGATGAGGAGGGTGCTTGCTGGAATAACGGTGGGTCGGGTTTGGGCTAGTGGGTGGTAGATTGCACCCACGAGAGACTGCGTAAGCCGATAGGCCTGATCTATATCTATCTTAAACTAAAGTATATATATGTACAGCGCTATACATACTTGTCTACGAGGTAGGAATTAGATCTCATTCTAGGTTACTCTCTTAAATCGTGCGGTAGCTTTGTCTCAACGGTTACAAAACAAAATAAAAAATAACAGTCAATATGAAATGTAGATTCCAGAGACTTAAAATGCTTGTGTACATAAAGCTGTTTTTGCAAACCGTAGCAGTGTCATAATCATAAGTACCTTATCATAAAAAAGCGCAAAAAGAATAAATTTTATTTACTTATATGTATTAACTTACCGAATTTGTTACACGTAAAACTACAAAAGCTTAACCGACCTCTTTTATATTTCGATTCCACCTCATAAACCCTTACATTTTACGAGATTCGCCTTCTTTAAATAAGTAAAACGATTATTTTTATTTTCCGCTTTCGGCATCATAAATTAAGTAATTCTTTACTTGGTGTTGAAGCGCGACAAACAAAAATGAAGCCGTAATGTTTAAATGTTTATAAAGTTCCAAAACAACTTTCAATTTGGAGTTCAATAAAAGCAAAGGGGTTCAACTTGGACGCCACTTCTTGAAGCTTTTAAAATAAGTCTCACTTCCAGTTAAATAAAATTACAATAAAATCAGTCTATATAGGTATATTTTGTTGTTTTGTATTATAAACTCACTTGCACTTGTTTCACAGCTTATATTTTGGACCCTACTAGTTTCGCTTAAATCAAGTAAAGCTTATTTAATACTTCATTTATTATTAAAAAATAATTTTCCCCATACTAAAACGGTCATTTAGTATGGCAGGAATTATTTTTTAATAATGAATGGATATAGTTGGGTCCAAAATAAAAACTGTGAAACAAGTACAAGTGAGTTTATAGGTAATACAAAACATCATAAGTACAATGGAGTTTCACCAAGCGCTGACAATCGCAAGTAGGTATAGATTATAGGTAATATCCTTTATTTTAAGGTTCATCTCTCATTACATGAACTGTTAGCAATGATAAATCTCCCTTGTCCTTAAATTCGGCTTTGTAAATCTATTTTTGTTTTAAATTATCTTTATTCGTTTTATATATAATCTACATTCTCAATAAGAGAAAGCAGATCACTAATGGTATTTTTATGATGGATAGTTAAGATTTTAATGCGATCAAAACTTGTATCTAGTTAAGGTTTGACCATGATTTATGACGCTCATATCGACACCATCATATTTTTTAACAATCAAGAAATATTTTATACAGATTTATTATACAGACAGGTGGTAAAGGTTATCATTATAGGAAATAGGTTGAGGAACACATAATTCGACCAAAAAAAGATTCTCATTGGTAGCAATTCGTAGTTACAAACCTATACCTGTCATTTTCTATCATGAGAGAACAGAAAAGGGACGGCAATAATTTTAGTCAAGATTTAGTTAAGTCGTACCCTCCACGAATCGATAGCATTTACACCTTTCACATCAACTTACCTAATCTGAAATATCGTCTTCTTATCCATATTTTATCTAAAATACCTATCAAAATTTTACAGACGCCGCGAACACGGTTTCTTCAGGATGTAATGGAAAAACTATAGTGTCAAGAATGTGATTGTAGGTATTTATCACAGGTATTTATGTAGGTAGGTATGCAAGTGTTTAACAGATCCTACTAAATACATCGCGTAGCAATATGTTATGGCAAACTCTACATTAAGCAAGGTGACGCAATAGACATCCGGCCAACTTTCCTAAAATTACCCGACGTATAAACATGTAAAAGTCGACTATAAAATCATTCCAGATACATCAGAGATGTATTTAGACTATCTTGTACAAGTTTTAAAAATTTTAATTTTACATAACTAAAGAAATTTAAGAATAGCAACTCAAGAAAGTAGAGCTAAACGTGTGACTAAACAAACAATTATAAACAATTAAGGATTATGCAAAAA
Organism: Scrobipalpa atriplicella; assembly: GCA_029255725.1. Lineage (NCBI taxonomy): Eukaryota > Metazoa > Arthropoda > Insecta > Lepidoptera > Gelechiidae > Scrobipalpa > Scrobipalpa atriplicella. The sequence goes on from JARACY010002649.1 coordinate 26,568, forward strand.
TAACAATGTTCTGAATACATCCCTGTCTTGCATACGTGAGCTTAAAAACAGTTGACGAACATTCGTAAATGCAAAAGTGTTTTTGCCTGGAATCGATCCAAAAACGAACGGACAGGATTTGGGCGCAAGTATTTTTAACTCGGCGTATTTTCTCTTGAGTATTTGTTTTTGGGGTGAAAATGTTCTTTGTTATCTTGCTGCCAACTTGGGTACCGTTAAGAAAAACATTACGAATTCCTCGCGTTTTCACACTCTCTTAAATTAAGAGGTTGTTCAGTAAAAAAACGAACAGTTACAAATAACTCTACTATTTATATACTATACGTTATATGCGTGAAGATGGCACAAAAATCGCTGGGGGGGCTAACATAGAGATCTCTACAACAAATCAAAATTATCAATTAAAAATAAAAATTATAAAAATAAGTTATCTCTGAACAATTATTGCATATCCAATTAATTGTCCATTGCAACTCAAAGATAGATCAAGATCACGGCTGATAAAAAACATTAACAACCCGCAATGGACACCATTAAAAGCTGATTGCCAATGCATAGTAGATACGCAATTAGCTCGGGATACCGTAGACCGGTGAGGAATAATTAAAGTTTTATAGAGGCATGAAATAGGATAGGACCACCAGACTGTTCGCATTAAGTCAAGATGGCAGACTACGCCCCTTAGGATACGCCTGTCGGTTCTGTAGTATTAATCTATAGTAAGGTTCGTACTTGTACTTTTTGCATGTTTGCAATCAGTAAAGTTACATTTTAAAACGGGAAATCATCTTATTGCCATCGGAAAACACACTAAACCGCCGGTATAAGTGCTTTTCAAAAAGCTTAAAGAAAACTGGCACTCACTATACCACCGGTATAGGTATTGGTCGAAAAGCACAGGTCAATTACTCCAAAGAGAATTCCACCACTGTCCCAAACATTAAAGACACTGTAAAAATACTCAAAACTGCCTATGAATCACGCTACAGATTTACACACAAACGGCTCTTAGCAGAGGCTCGAGGCTTTGTTAAGATTATGCAGCATACTGAATGCTTCATAAACCAACCGGGCCGCACTCGACCTGCGGGCTTGACTGCAGTGCTTCATCATCCAAATGGTCCTCCACTTTACCATTCACGTACACTGCCGCTTTGCCTATAGCCCCACGCAAGTTATCACAACAATACTCAGCAATGTAGAGTCTTACCAATGTGAAAACGAAGTTTATTTCGAGTGTACAAATACTTTGCGCTTGCGCACAGTAATTGAATCTGTCGATATCAATCATGGGAAACGCGGTGTTTGCTTCAGTCCGTTGGGGAAACTAGATTGGCTCCCAGGTGGTCCACGCAAACAAAACAGCAGTAAAATTGTAAAATGAACATAAACGTAAACAGCTCTAAAGAAATTAAGTTTCCTGTGTTAATCCGACAAGAAATGATTTTTCATAAAAAAGCGGCAAAGATCAGTTTGTTTTCTGTTACTGTACCATACCTAGTCATTTTACTACTACAATATTATGTCAGAGTTGCTAGTATCCTAATATTTAAATATACAAATTAGAGAATGATGATTTTTAAATTTAAATGGTTGTTTAATACGTACCCAGGGCCAATAAGTCGCACACAACTATAGGTATAACGGAGAAATCAAATTGAAAAATATCGTCTAGGGTAAAGTAGCAGTTAGGGGCAGTTAACATAGTCACTATCTGTTATTATAGGCAGGGATCGTCAATTTATAGAAATTGTTTTCGCCCCCGGGAACATTAAACTGTCATCTCTTATCTATCGAACGGTTTGATGAATATGCAACAATGTGGAGAAATGTAATCGGTATGCAAAGAAATTGTAGGGGTTCGCGGGAAACGATTTGTCTTCACATCTCATGCTAGAAACTGGATATATTCAACGAAACTATAACACAGTATATAATTCAATAGTCTGACGTTCTGGCCAGACTCATATATTATACTGTGACTGTAGGATGAAATTCTCAACAGAAGTTTTTCCACTTTTTCAGCACTCTTATATGGGCTCATCTTTTGGGGAAACGCTGCAGATGTTAATAGAGCTTTTTTAATCCAATAGCAATGGGCAACGTGTGACGATCATTTTGATGAAACTACTAATCTAGAAACTAAACAAACATCTATGTACATGGAACAATAAGTAAATGTTGTAATAGTTTGTACCACAGAGTCTACAAATCACTAAGTACTCGGAATAGTTTTAAAGATAGATTTTCCTAAGCAAGCACCCAGTAGTGCTTTATTGGCTCTAGACATGCTAAGAGTTAACGAAAGCACAGTGAGGTCGATCACCTCCCAGGAACGTTGCTGAGACAAACTCAAGCTATTCCAGACAGGTTCCAGACTTATTTCCAAGCCGGTCGGCCGCTGTACTAAAAATAGACCCATTCGCACCGCAATAATAGTGACACAAATAGTACTCGTCTCGTACTAATCGACGAATACACCTATACGATGATAGCTACACGGTGAGCGGAACATGACTCGTGGCACTCAATCGGGTTTTTTGCCAGAATCAGTCTATAGTTACCAAGATAGGTACCTAAAGTCGGTTACGTACCCTATATCTAGGTACTCATATTAATTCAAGAATGAGTCTGATTCTGATTCTAAGCACCAAACTTACTACATATCTGTACGTTATTTAAAAAAAAACTTTGATTGCTGGGGAATGAGCATATTCTAATGTGATGATTTATCCAGAGGGCGATAAAATTGCGACAAATTATTGTGGTCAATACTCGCTGCCCTAACCACGTCAGAGGTCAGTCTAGATCTAGATGGTTTAAAATCTCTGAAGTTCATCGGGTCGTTCGAAAGAAGAAGCAAACAATTAAAAACAAACGAAACGAACTCCTCAGTTTGGCAAAACATTCGAATGGTATCGTAATCGTGTTTATTTCCCGATAACGTATACTTGCACAAGTACCTACGTAGGTACTGCTCGTTGACATTGTTCTCTCGCTCGGCTTCCGCCGGCTAGTGGAAATAAAACTCAGGTGCTCAGCAACAGCGACAGCAAGTGATAGACGATAGAGCATGCCCGTGGCGATGACCTGTTGCGGAGTTGTATTCACATAGCTACGGACGGACTTACATCATTTTATGAATGGGCTACCTACAGCTTATGTAGTTACGAGTACATTGACGAAGGAATCAAAAAGACTGTAAAGTAAATGAAATTATTTAAATGTATCTACTATACTGATAAGGTGGCACAGGCCACAGGGTTATTGAAGTGGAAAGAAATAAAATAAATGATCATAATATCATAGGCAGCTAAAATTATCTCCTGAAGTGTTATTACTTGTAATCAAAGCGGACGAAATACAACATCGAGTGAAGATTAAAATAATTTATTTGATATCATTGCTTTGGCAGCCCTAAACCTGAAGACTGGACAGTTGTGGGACAGACAAGACAACAGGTATGTAATGTTTCTAAATACTCGATTGGATTTACAGAGAAAATCCCGCACCTAGCGATGTCAGCAAATAAAACCCAATATGTCAGGATTAATTGAAAATATATTATTATTATGGTTGTCAGCTCTGTCCGTGCATATTACTGAGAAATAAACAGTCAACTCTTAACTGTTAATTGAAATTCCTCGATTTATCACCTTTTACGCCCGCAAAGATCAGAAAGACGATAACTAAAGAATTGCATCGTTGCTAACTGCATTGTAAGATTTAGTTTTCTATGTGAGTGGATAGACATTTTATTATATGAATTTCATGACGAAACATGTTAGAGCATGTTACATTACGAAAAGGAGAGAAAGGCCAATAAAGAATCAGATCTACGGACTACAGGCTGTATATAGATGAATTGAAACATACGACTGATAGAAGACGCACATGTAATTCTGACCCCAAATATGTTGAGAAAAGAGTAGGGTTGATGGATTTTCTGATATTTCTTCCATCACTGTCTTACGTGAAAATGAAACTGTATCATTAGGTATACACATATCTGCGTCAATTTATTGAGCTGGAGTCTGCAATCGGCTAAGGCGTAGTTCACCCACGCTTTGCCGAGATGCAACGAGTAACATGTCCACTGAATTGCACTTTTGATTCATGTTATTTTTATTTGAAGTTCAAGAACTCGTTAATTTTTTGTGAAAACGCAATCTCTTTTTAATACAATCGTCACTAAGTTCTTGTATTTTTTAAACAAAATGAAAGAGAAGTTTTTCATCGATCGAACATCCTTGGTGATTATTTGTATAATATTTTTTTCTTCTTGGTATATCGAAAATCTTACATTTCGTGATTACTACGATGTCTACAAATAATAAACATAACTCTTTTAAAAAAGCCGCTTGAAGATTATAAATCATAGGTTCCATAATCCACTCTAGGAACCTATGCAATAAAATCAGGCACAACTAAAGTCCGTTAATTTCGTGTCGTTTTCGTCCGGTAATTTATGTCCGAGGATGAAGTGATCTCTTCCTTATTCTTTGAATATGAAAATTAATAATAATTGGCTTTGTCACACGCAACGTGATAATTTTGAGACCATTCCAACCAAATAGATGGTTAAATCTAATAAATAAATAGAATGCATTAATAATTAATAGGTACTTAATAATTAATAATTAATTAGTAGGTACCTACGTATTTACCGTAGCTTATTGCTACGCCGTAGCGTTTGAGACAGGTGGCTAATTTCATTTAGGAAGATGATTGTCTTATGATGATGTTTGTATCTAATAAAAATAAATTATTTCAATATGTTACGTTTAAGCTTTTACTATAAAAAAAACTATCTTTTACTGAGCAATATCTACAAAATAAATCTAGTCTAACTCTCAGAAGATATACCTACTTAATTTAATACTAAATATAACATAATAATACAACTTGAAGTCTTATTTTTATAATTAAAACTTAAAATAAGAGTTTAACAATAACTCATTCATGAAAATTATTACAATGATGAAACAGTAATTAATAAATAAATTTATCTAATGCCGGTAAGAAACAATCAGATTGACTCATTCTAGCTTAGTAACATCATGTAACATCAATGAGTAATTATATTTAATGGAATAGTAAAAACATATGTTATTTATTAACACGCGGTAGCGGTCTTTGACCTTAAAGGCTACAGGTCAAGGTCATTGCTGTTTTTTTTTATATTAAAGCAAATCGGGCCTAAACCGTTTATCTGATAACGATAATCCTATCTTATTTAGCCAACAATAGTTCGATACGATTAGAAACGTTATCAACAAGCTTAAAAGGTTACAATTACCGAATAACAACGTTAGATAATACTTCAATAACGCTTAAAATAAAGAAATGTAACATACCTTTAGCAGCACTGGCGGTAATTTCCTCTCGTTCGCAAATCCTCAGTTCTTTAGCACATCACATCACTCGCGTAAAGTCGATCGCGATCTCGCTGGCTATAGAGAGTGAGAGTTTGTTTACTTGGCTCGCTGGCGGGTGCAGGCCGGCCACTGAAGCGACGGCGGCGGAAAGGACGCCAGAAGGTCGTCCGTCAGCCGTCAGCTGCGGACTGTGCGCATGCGTGCTACACAGCTGCCGGTGCCAATAGGTGACGATCTTCTTCTTTTGCTACCTCTGCTCAACTTTTACCAATTTCCGTATAACTTTCGTCAGTCGCGTTTATTTTATTTTATTTTTTTTAGGTGTGAAAGGAAATTTGCTCTATTTATTGTTTCTTGTCACAGTTTTCCTGTATTCCCTGTGGTTTCCCGTCGTTCTAGTAAATTAAATAAAATTAAATAATAAAACATATGAGCTGATGAGCGGGCAAGTAAACCTGTATGTCCAAATAGGTTTCAAAACATTTCATCCTTTACAATATGGTACATGAAAATAAATACGTAACTAACTTTCTCAAAAATTTTAATGAAAGATTTCATGGACTTAAAATTATGAGATCAATACTGGAATCATCATTGGTGGAATAGTGAAAGTAGTTACTAATGTAGTTATATACTGCTAACGCCATCTCTTATCAATATAAGTTAAAGCAGATCTATAAAATTAATATTGCTTTTGGTATTTTTGTTTTACCATATTATTATATTACAAATCAATAAGACCTAATGAAAAAAAATATCACAAAAAATAATAAAGCTAATGTAGTATAAGTGCATTTATCCTATGAGTCTTATATCAATTATTGAGCAAAATTATATGATCAGATCAAGAATCATACTGACTAGAATTATACATACATATAATCACGCCTTTATCTCTAATGGGGTAGGCAGAGCGTAAACGACCTAAAAAAAAGTGGTAGTTCCTCCACGTCTGACAAGTTTTGAGGGTTATTCCAGATTGATCTGTATCTTGCTATAGTGACAGGTTGTCAGCCCATCGCCTAAATTACAATACTGAAACCCTCGAATCCCTTAGCTGATTTTTACAGCATGCCCGGGAGGAGATGCAGCTGGCACATTCTATGTTTTTCTGTCACTGCACTCCCAGTCCAGCATGGAAGTATTACTAAAGTAAGACTAGAATTAAGTAAGTAGGACTAGAATTACCACTAAGCAAAATATCACAGCTTTTGTGTATCAAAAGGTTAAATGGAGAAGTAAATCATACAGTCTCTTTCTTACTTCCTTAGTGGCTGACGCGCGAGGGGTGCCACTTTCTGTGGCAGGATTCGCACATAGTTCTAACAATTCTACCAAAACATGCGGCGTACGCGGCCCCATCAACAACCCTGGCACCATCATACGACCAGACATCACCCAACCCAGGAATATCCTCTCACAAACCATCTGCAAGTTATTATTAGCCACCCCATGCTCACATCTCTTACTGATCAGGTTACAGAAAGACCGACAGTTCAAATAATCGCAATCGCTGTGTTTCTTACACCTAGACCCATCCCCAGTTATTCTATTTGCTATACTTATTGGATGGACAGAGTCCAGATCTAGGTATATAATAGTTGTAAAATCTTTGGTCACTCCAAAATGGCTCATTTTAACATTACAAATAAGCAATGGTTCAGGCAGGCCTGTCTCTAAGCGCATTAAAAAATCTAATATCATTATGGATAATTTGACTCTCTTCAGCCACTCTTCTTCACTATCATACAAGGTCATCAAATGCCAGAAACCTGATATAGTTGTCAGTTTTTGAACAGCATACATAGACCCACAAGTACCTACTAAATCTGGAAATATACTAAATTTTTCATAAAGTATCAGGGCAAGATATTCATTGTCTTGTATGAGCGCCCATACATTTTCCATTTCAGTGTATCTGTTCAACATTTTACCTGCATTATATGGTATGTATGACAATCTGTTAGCGTCCATATCATTGACAGCAAGATTGAATTTCTGTTTAACCACACCCTGTACCATGTCTGAGAATTCATCTTGAGATGGGTAGATTTTCCTTTTAGCGCCGTCTAACCAGTATAACTGTTCTGTTTCAGGGGTCTTCTTAGCTGTCTTGAAGACCACCGAGGTATTCCCAATCATGCCCGTGAAGACTGCTGCCTTTTCTTGGTAGAACTTGTGACAGGAGAAGGAATTCACTCCGATAGGCTGACAGACTTCTTTACAGAGATTACCAACTGACTGCCCTTTTTTGTAACCGGAACACTGGAAAAAATACAAAACATTGCTGGTTATTCAGTGAAAAATAATACAAGCTTCTTTTATAGAAAATTCTCTTAAGAAAAATATGTCAATTTTATAAACCCAATAATTCATGTGTCTTTGTCAATTTGATTTTAATGTGAAGATCAGGTTTTAAAATGTGTGTAACTTACCAAACTCTGCACATGAATCAGAGGTTGCGCATTGGTGCAAATAAACTTCCATCTTATAAAGAATATCAGGGCAAAGGCACTGCACATGAATAAAATGAACCTTTTCTTCCCATATTTTGCCAGGTGGGATGACACACATGAATAGATCTGCAACCGGGATCTCCTCATCATTCTGTTCTGAAAAAGAAGTGAAAATTAAATAAATTAAAAGTGACTCTTAACAAATCCTACCAATAAACTTATGAGAACATTGAATAATATAGTTCCAGATTAATCAATCTTTACCTGAGGATGACCTGAGGTACTCCAATTATTTTCACATGTCAATTTGAATGTCTTGTCTTCTCATCAGCTCAGCTATAGGAGACTTCCTGTAAAACCAAAATAATATAATTAGGAAGGCATTTAGGCTATGTGAAGCCGAGTTAGGGCTTTGTGTATGTGTATTATGTGTTTTTAGAGAATAGGTCTAGATCTAGGGACTCTGTAAAAATTTATAAAAAACAGAAATATGATTTTATAACCTCAAACTTACCGACCAAAAATTCATTATATTAAATCAAATTGTATTGAAAATGTATGTATATTGATTTAATTTAAACATAACACTTTAAAGTTATCTTATATTTAATCAATAAGTAATTTATAGACAAATTGGAAGTACTACACAACACCAAACAACATTTGACTGACATTTCATCGACTGATTCTGACTCTGACAGTGACAGTGACAGCCTGACAGCGGGCTGCCAATTCTAGTAACAGGAAGAGGACCGAATGGCCATGTTGGCCAATAAGGTGAATGAACACTTGGCTGCACCTGCACCCATTGCCTGCACCATTGCCTGCACCGCACTCGCCATATGTTAAGTTATACAGGGATTTATAAAAAAACTACTACTTTCCTTTAAGGCTTATATTATGTTAATAATGTCAGGTAAGCAAGTCGATTTCGAGCTATTCAAATATCGAACTTAACGCCATTGACATATAGTTCAAAATAGCGAGCGCGGTTACGTCCATGGTCACGCCAAAAATTTGCGAAAATCACACAAAAATGCGATTTATAAAAAATACACACACAAAAAAGTGAACAAACCTTGCCCTAGCTTATAGGTTAAGGAATATATACAAATACAAATACAAAATACTTTATTTCCACAAAAACAAATTACAGAGACAATAGACACATATAAACATAAAATAACAAATAAACAGTCAGGTAGGCTCAGAGTAGGTAAAACAGTGGAAAAGGTATAGATATTCAGTAAAACCGTGACGTACCCCCTTGACTCCTTTGACCCCCTTGACCCACCGTGATCCACCGTGACCCCCTTGACTCCCTTAATCCCCTTAACCCACCGTGACCCCCTTGATTCCTCCCTTGACCCCTTAACCCCCTTGACCCACCGTGACCCACCGTGACGTGACCCCCTTGACTCCTTTGACCCCCTTGACCCACCGTGATCCCTTGACTCCCTTGACCCACTTGACCCACTGTGACCCACCTCGAACCCTCTTGACCCCCTTGACCATTGTGTCATGTCAAGGGGGGTCAAGGGGTTTCACAGTGGGTCAAGGGGGTCAAGGGAGTCTAGGGGGTCACGGTGGGACACGATGGGTCATGGTAGGTCACGGTGGTTCAAGGGGGTCAAGGGAGTCAAGGGGGGTCACGGTGGGTCATGGTGGGTCACGGTGGGTCGCGGTAGGTCTCGGTGGGTCAAGGGGTCAAAGGAGTCAAGGGGCTCACGGTGGGTCACGGTGGGTTAAGGGAGTCAAGGGGGTCACGGTGGGTCAAAAGGGTCAATGGAGGTCACGGTGGGTCTTGGTGGGTCACAGTGGGTTAATGGGGGTCAAGCACCCCACCTCGCCCCCCACCTCACCCCCACTTGCATCACTTTCCCCCACCTTTCCTGATTGCTCGATTGAAAAGTAATCGAATAATTAGACTACCCATTACAAGTAATGCGATTACTTTTGGGATTACATGTAATGGCAGTAATTGCAATTACTTGTAATGCCATTACAGTAAATTTTAATGCGATTAACGATTAATGCCCAACACTGCCACCATTTGACCAAGAAAAGGCCAATCTTTCTTGTCATCGTACGTATGACAATCGTTATATGAATAGTTAATTTTATAAGATTACGACAGAAATTATTTCAATGATTTGACTAATACGAAAGAAGTTCATTTTAAATGACTACGACAGAAATATTTAAACGTATGAATAGGCGGTATGGCGAAAAGCTTTAGCCTGTCTCAATCACAAAATGGGACGAATTGAAAAAAAAAAAAAAAGAACTCGGTGACCTACTCAGCGATGTTATTCATTGCTTCGCCTACGTAGAAAGGTTAATGACACGACTAAATGAAAACCTGCAATGGATAGCAAACACCTCACTACCACATAGCATTCGAGGATGATGGGTATAATTGACCTTTTCTTTCTCCCCACCCCACACCATTGACCTAACGAATTTCATTCAACCAAGAACGTTAAATTAAAACTTCGATTAAAATAAATGGGATTAATTAGTTATTAATATACTATCCACCTCCATCGTAGTCGTACATTTCATTCGTATCCTACCTAAAACCCACTTGGTTACGGTTACATAAAAGCCTAGTAGGATGCAACACATTACACACATCATTTATGTATATACATAATATGTAGGTATAGCCCAATGGGTATATACAGGGTGTCCAGGAATTAATGGATAACCCTTTAACTACGGCTAGCTTGCACCGATGCCCTACTTGTAAAAAAATTATGACCTCAGTAAAAGTGTCACTTTTTTTTTCACCGTAGGAGGTCAAAGACAAAATTTTAAAAATATTTTGCACTAATTTTTTTCAATAAAACTTATTTATTTAAATTATTTTCTTATAAATAGGTACTAAAATTAATGCATTCATTTTAAGTATCAACTATTAAGGTATATTAAAAAAAAACTAAAAAACCCAAAAATGTTGATATTTGATGAAATGGCATGAAAATAACTGAGCGTAGGGAGAAAATTATTAAAAAAAAACGGTTTTTGTACGATATTCGAAAACTGTGACACTTTTACTGAGGTCATAATTTTTTTACAAGTAGGGCATCGGTCAAGCTAGCCGCAGTTAAAGGGTTATCCATTAATTCCTGGACACCCTGTATATACGGTATACGGGGTGTAAGGGACAGCGTCCTACTACATCTCCTATCCTACTTTGCAATCACTCAAGTGCCCCGCTTACCTACATTACTAGGCATAGAATAGTAGATTCATAGGACTAGGTGGAAGAGAATCAATTCCCGAGGTAGTTAGACGCCCGAGCGCAGCGAGGGCGGCTATAGTCCGAGAGGAATTGATTCTTCTACCCGTGGCAATGACTCTACTTTTCATTTAGAATATGAGGAAAATAAAACTAGTTGTTAATACAAACTAAGTATTTATTGTTAATAAAAGTAAGGTACCTATTTAAAATTAATAGTCATATTGGTACAATTATTGAAATTAAAAAGAACAGATATTACTATCCCGCCAATTTGTGTTGACTTTTTAATTATATTTTTTTAATTTTGTCGCGGCACTCGCATCGCAAGTTTGCGCTAAATTCACACTGGCCAGTGACACTAGCTGGTTAAAAAGTCAACACAAATTGGCGGGATAGTAAAATCTGTTCTTTTTAATTTCAATAATTGTACCAATATGACTATTAATTTTAAATAGGTACCTACTTTATTAACAATAAATACTTAGTTTGTATTAACAACTAGTTTTATTTTCCTCATATTCTAAATGAAAAGTAGAGTCATTGCCACGGGTAGAAGAATCAATTCCTCTCGGACTATAGCCGCCCTCGCTGCGCTCGGGCGTCTAACTACCTCGGGAATTGATTCTCTTCCACCCTAGTCTATGAATCTACTATTCTATGCCTAGTAATGTAGGTAAGCGGGGCACTTGAGTGATGCAAAGTAGGATAGGAGATGTAGTAGGACGCTGTCCCTTACACCCCGTATACCGTATATACAGGGTGTCCAGGAATTAATGGATAACCCTTTAACTGCGGCTAGCTTGACCGATGCCCTACTTGGTAAAAAAATTATGACCTCAGTAAAAGTGTCACAGTTTTCGAAAATATCGTACAAAAACCGTTTTTTTAATAATTTTCTCCCTACGCTCAGTTATTTTCATGCCATTTCATCAAATATCAACATATTTTTGGGTTTTTTATTTTTTATAATATACCTTAATAGTTGATACTTAAAATGAATGCATTATTTTAGTACCTATTTATAAGAAAATAATTTAAAAAATAAGTTTTATTGAAAAAATTAGGCAAAATATTTTTAAAATTTTGTCTTTGACCTCCTACGGTGAAAAAAAAAAGTGACACTTTTACTGAGGTCATAATTTTTTTACAAGTAGGGCATCGGTCAAGCTAGCCGTAGTTAAAGGGTTATCCATTAATTCTGGACACCCTGTATATACCCATTGGGCTATACCTACATTTATGTATGTAATACATAAATGATGTGTGTAATGTGTTGCATCCTACTAGGCTTTTATGTAACCGTAACAAGTGGGTTTAGGTAGGATACGAATGAATGTACGACTACGATGGAGGTGGATAGAATATTAATACCTAATTAATCCCATTTATTTTAATCGAAGTTTTAATTTAACGTTCTTGGTTGAATGAAATTCGTTAGGTCAATGGGTGGGGTGGGGAGAAAGAAAAGGTCAATACCCCATCATCCTCGAATGCTATGTGGTAGTGAGGTGTTTGCTATCCATTGCAGGTTTTCATTTAGTCGTGTCATTAACCTTTCTACGTAGGCGAAGCAATGAATAACATCGCTGAGTAGGTCACCGAGTTCTTTTTTTTTTTTTTTTCAATTCGTCCCATTTTGTGATTGAGACAGGCTAAAGCTTTTCGCCATACCGCCTATTCATACGTTTAAATATTTCTGTCGTAGTCATTTAAAATGAACTTCTTTCGTATTAGTCAAATCATTGAAATAATTTCTGTCGTAATCTTATAAAATTAACTATTCATATAACGATTGTCATACGTACGATGACAAGAAAGATTGGCCTTTTCTTGGTCAAATGGTGGCAGTGTTGGGCATTAATCGTTAATCGCATTAAAATTTACTGTAATGGCATTACAAGTAATTGCAATTACTGCCATTACATGTAATCCCAAAAGTAATCGCATTACTTGTAATGGGTAGTCTAATTATTCGATTACTTTTCAATCGAGCAATCAGGAAAGGTGGGGGAAAGTGATGCAAGTGGGGGTGAGGTGGGGGCGAGGTGGGGTGCTTGACCCCCATTAACCCACTGTGACCCACCAAGACCCACCGTGACCTCCATTGACCCTTTTGACCCACCGTGACCCCCTTGACTCCCTTAACCACCGTGACCCACCCGTGAGCCCTTGACTCCTTTGACCCCTTGACCCACCGAGATACCTACCGCGACCCACCGTGACCCACCATGACCCACCGTGACCCCCTTGACTCCCTTGACCCCCTTGAACCACCGTGACCTACCATGACCCATCGTGTCCCACCGTGACCCCCTAGACTCCCTTGACCCCCTTGACCCACTGTGAAACCCCTTGACCCCCCTTGACATGACACAATGGTCAAGGGGGTTCAAGAGGGTTCGAGGTGGGTCACAGTGGGTCAAGTGGGTCAAGGGAGTCAAGGGATCACGGTGGGTTCAAGGGTGTCAAAGGAGTCAAGGGGGTCACGTCACGGTGGGTCACGGTGGGTCAAGGGGGGTTAAGGGGTTCCAAGGGAGGAATCAAGGGTGGTCACGGTGGGTTAAGGGGATTAAGGGAGTCAAGGGGGTCACGGTGGATCACGGTGGGTCAAAGGGGTCAAGGAGTCAAGGGGCTCACGGTGGGTCACGGTGGGTTAAGGGAGTCAAGGGGGGTCACGTTGGGTCAAAAGGGTCAATGGAGGTCACGGTGGGTCTTGGTGGGTCACAGTGGGTTAATGGGGGTCAAGCACCCCACCTCGCCCCCACCTCACCCCCACTTGCATCACTTTCCCCCACCTTTCCTGATTGCACGATTTGAAA
>JARACY010002650.1:0-40466 GCA_029255725.1 Scrobipalpa atriplicella
AATAAGGAAATAAGCTAATAAAGAATTATTTTTTCTCTCAAACACCCGTTATAAATTCGTTGACACATACAAAGTAATTTAGCGACGTTGTTGTTTCTAGGTTAGAATATAAATACATTCGGAAAATGAATGAATAAGTAAATTATAATCACCCTCCACCCTTCCAAGGGTTGTATTGCACTACAGCGATTGGTTTTCCTCTCATTCAGGGTCCCAGTTTCTCCTCAACTTGGCAATAAAAGCAGTCCATATCAATCAACACTACTACTCTGTTTTCTGGCTCCATTTTCACAGTATTTTAAGATTTTATTGTACTCTACATATAAAACTATATTTCTATTATATATTTATAACAGCTAGACTTATAAAAATATTGATTTTATCAGAATTTTACAATATTTACACATTTCGCGCGTACCCATACATAAGAAATAAGAATGACATTTTTTTTTTTTAAATCAGCTGGTAAATAAATTAGTGATGTACGGCACAATCCCGAATCCCGAAATTCAACATGGTTGAATGAATTCGGACAAGTCGAGAAGAGTATAATGAAGGCTTCTCAATTATTTTTTCCATTCCGCTTTTTCATGCATGGGGCAGTTGATGAATTAAAATTGAGATAATGTTTGCACTTTCATTTAAAGGCGGAAAATGAACTTTTTTGAAATCTGAATGCATTTTCGTACTATAATGTTCCTTCTAGATCCAATTAAATATGACATGGATAAAATAATAAAATCATCACCTAAATATTAAATTTTTATTAAGGAGGGAAGTATGGGAAATCGGCTAAACAAGATTCGGAAATTTGACTAGTTTAATACTTTCAAAAAAGTTTTATTAATAAGAACATTATACCATTCTATTCAGTATAAAATGGAGAACAACGAGATCAAATAATAATAACATACAGTCATATAATAAATTACAGAAAAACGCTTGAGAAATCAATGAAAAAGTATGAAATAGTCACGCAGCTCTTGACTAAGGTGTAGGTTTTTGAGCGACGTAAAAAGCAACAATACTTACATCAAATTAATCGCAAAAGAACAGAGAACACGTAGATGGTCATTGTATTATAATTCGATTTAAATAGCAATTGCAATTAGTTATTAAATATGCAATATAATTTGGCTCATTTTTGTCATACAAATTAGTATGGGCGCGCGCAGGTCAAAATTCAACCTATATTACGACAGGCACGATGTTCCATTCTTTCAGTCGCCTGCGGGCTGTCAAGGTGAGAGGTTACGGCCGCTCGCATCCAAAATTCCGCCATCTTTTCTTGTATACTTACAAGGGTAAAAATCAAGTCTGTCACTGCAGTGGTACCATAGAACAAAAGTAAAATAAGTATACAATAAAAAGAGGTTTTATTTCAAGCACATACCCCATAATGTAGAAATAGTTTACATTACGTAAAATAATAATAATATTATACTAGGGACTTTAAAAAAATATTTAGCAATTTTTTAAATAGGGTGTAGCCATGAAACTGAACAACTTTCCCACAAAGAACATAGGTTGAATTACGAAAAATAAATTGGTCCCTCCCATACAAATGGTGTCAGCGGCTCGAGTCAATTTCTATGGGGCGGGACATTTTATTTTTCATATTTCGAATTATTAAAAAAAGTTGTTCAGTTTGAGAAAAGTTGTTCAATTTGAGGAAAAGTTTCAATTTCCAGAACGTTGTTCAGTTTCCAGAAAAGTTGTTTCAGTTTAAAATAAGTTGTTCAGTTTGAAAAAAGTTGTTCAGTTATGAAAAAAGTTGTTCATTTTTGAAAGCTGTTCAGTTTGAAAAAAAAAATGTTTTGTTTAACATTGCCCTCGATTCTGGCCGCCCCATTCTTAACTAATTTTCACTTTCTTTACTTTGACATAAGAACAGGATAGCAAATAAACACATGTGTTTGACGTTCTTAATTTGACATAAGCTGCTTTAAATAAGAACCGAACATAGAGCATGTTCCTTATTTTTACGTTAATAAGCAATCTAATGTCAAATTTAAGCAATTTAATGTCAGATTAGGAATGTCAATGTCATGTGTTTATTTGCTATCCTGTTCTTAAGTCAAATATAAGAAAGTGACAGCGCTACTAATACTAATGCTAGTCTCCTTCGAAGGGCATATGTACGGGATAGTGCTTGGCGTAACCAAAACGTGCCTACCCAATGTACACGAAATAAAACTATAATTTAAATGGACTGTATATTTATTCACGGAAAACTACTAAAAAACTATACACTAAATTACTGGCAACACTATTACACAATCTGGCAACACTATTTAACGATCTGTCAAAATGAACGAATGGAAACGGAAATTCTACCAAAAACTGAATACGGAACTATCTGCAACACTGTCAAACGGAACGGCGCGAAAACTGAAATATTCACGGATTAAACTATAAACGGCACTACACACTTTCACTGTAAAGCACTGTAATTCACTGTTCACTATTCTTCTCACTTTTCGGATCACTTTTCGGAACTTGATTCGAAAACTGTATCGAAAACTGTATTGAAAACTGTATACTGTAACACGGAAACACTATTACTATTCTATTCGCTGTCCACACCTCTATTTCTTCTCACTACTGTCTGATCGGAACTGTATTCGGAAAACTGTATCGAAAACTGTATTGAAAACTGTATACTGTAACACGGAAACACTATTACTATTCTATTCGCTGTCCACACTCTATTTCTTCTCACTACTGTCTGTTCGGAACTGTATTCCGGAAAACTGTATCGAAAACTGTATCGAAAACTGTATTGCTTGCCGCGGTCTTCACCGCCGCTTATATAGGTCCAATCTCGGTACTGTAGAATTTTCGGGAAATAACTGGCAACATTGTATCTCGAAACGTCAAGTAGATTCATTCATTCAGTGGTAACTTAGAGTGAGATAGTGTTTGCCAGATTGTGTAATAGTGTTGCCAGTAATTTAGTGTATAGTTTTTTTAGTAGTTTTCCGTGAATAAATATACAGTCCATTTAAATTATAGTTTTATTTCGTGTACATTGGGTAGGCACGTTTTGGTTACGCCAAGCACTATCCCGTACATATGCCCTTCGAAGGAGACAGCATTAGTATTAGTAGCGCTGTCACTTTCTTATATTTGACTTAAGAACAGGATAGCAATAAACACATGACATTGACATTCCTAATCTGACATTAAATTGCTTAAATTGACATTAGATTGCTTATTTAACGAAAATAAGGAACATGCTCTATGTTCGGTTCTTATTTAAAGCAGCTTATGTCAAATTAAGAACGTCAAACACATGTGTTTATTTGCTATCCTGTTCTTATGTCAAAGTAAAGAAAGTGAAAATTAGTTAAGAATGGGGCGGCCAGAATCGAGGGCAATGTTAAACAAAACATTTTTTTTTTCAAACTGAACAGCTTTCAAAAATGAACAACTTTTTTCATAACTGAACAACTTTTTTTCAAACTGAACAACTTATTTAAAACTGAACAACTTTTCTGGAAACTGAACAACGTTTCTGGAAATTGAAACTTTTCTCAAAATTGAACAACTTTTCTCAAAACTGAAAAAAAAACAACTTATTTTTAATAATTCGAAATATGAAAAATAAAATGTCCCGCCCATAGAAATTGACTCGAGCCGCTGACACCATTTGTATGGGAGGACCAATTTATTTTTCGTAATTCAACCTATGTTCTTTGTGGAAAGTTGTTCAGTTTCATGGCTACAAACCCTATTTAAAAAATTGCTAAATATTTTTTTAAAGTCCTAGTATAATATTATTATTATTTTACGTAATGTAAACTATTTCTACATTATGGGGTATGTGCTTGAAATAAAACCTCTTTTTATTGTATACTTATTTTACTTTTGTTCTATGGTACCACTGCAGTGACAGACTTGATTTTTACCTTGTAAGTATACAAGGAAAAGATGGCGGAATTTTGGATGCGAGCGGCCGTAACCTCTCACCTTGACAGCCCGCAGGCGACTGAAAGAATGGAACATCGTGCCTGTCGTAATATAGGTTGAATTTTGACCTGCGCGCGCCATACTAATTTGTATGACAAAAATGAGCCAAATTATATTGCATATTTAATAACTAATTGCAATTGCTATTTAAATCGAATTATAAAACAATGACCATCTACGTGTTCTCTGTTCTTTTGCGATTAATTTGATGTAAGTATTGTTGCTTTTACGTCGCTCAAAAACCTACACCTTAGTCAAGAGCTGCGTGACTATTTCATACTTTTTCATTGATTTCTCAAGCGTTTTTCTGTAATTTATTATATGACTGTATGTTATTATTATTTGATCTCGTTGTTCTCCATTTTATACTGAATAGAATGGTATAATGTTCTTATTAATAAAACTTTTTTGAAAGTATTAAACTAGTCAATTTCCGAATCTTGTTTAGAGCCGATTTCCCATACTTCCCTCCTTAATAAAAATTTAATATTTAGGTGATGATTTTATTATTTATCCATGTCATATTTAATTGGATCTAGAAGGAACATTATAGTACGAAAATGCATTCAGATTTCAAAAAAGTTCATTTTCCGCCTTTAAATGAAAGTGCAAACATTATCTCAATTTTAATTCATCAACTGCCCCATGCATGAAAAAGCGGAATGGAAAAAATAATTGAGAAGCCTTCATTATACTCTTCTCGACTTGTCCCGAAATTCATTCAACCATGTTGAATTTCGGGATTCGGGATTGTGCCGTACATCACTATTTATTTACCAGCTGATTTAAAAAAAAAAATGTCATTCTTATTTCTTATGTATGGGTACGCGCGAAATGTGTAAATATTGTAAAATTCTTGATAAAATCAATATTTTTATAAGTCTAGCTGTTATAAATATATAATAGAAATATAGTTTTATATGTAGAGTACAATAAAATCTTAAAATACTGTGAAAATGGAGCCAGAAAACAGAGTAGTAGTGTTGATTGATATGGACTGCTTTTATTGCCAAGTTGAGGAGAAACTGGACCCTGAATTGAGAGGAAAACCAATCGCTGTAGTGCAATACAACCCTTGGAAGGGTGGAGGGTGATTATAATTTACTTATTCATTCATTTTCCGAATGTATTTATATTCTAACCTAGAAACAACAACGTCGCTAAATTACTTTGTATGTGTCAACGAATTTATAACGGGTGTTTTGAGAGAAAAAATAATTCTTTATTAGCTTATTTCCTTATTGATTTAATATTGCTTTTCTACTTACTAACTTATTTGCCTTAGATTTCTACCTCATATTACTACCAGGTTAACATAAATCACTTGGTACTCACAGGATCATAGCAGTGAATTATGTGGCGCGGGCGAGAGGCGTCTCGCGGCACATGCGAGGGGACGAGGCCAAGGAGAAGTGTCCAGACATACAGCTGCCATCCGTGCCTTGCTTGAGAGGGAAGGCAGACATTTCCAAGTAAGAAAATTATACCTATTGCATTATACTCATACTCAGTCAAGAAGTTACCACTGTAAGAATAGAATTATACCAGTACCTTACCTTATTTCAGTGCGTTTTCTTAGCATAAACTTATTTCCGAAATATGTTCTTTGTCTAAAAGACGTTATAACATATTAGTAACTAAACCAACCAAGACATATTAATATAATAGTGTTACCAATATTCAGACTTACAATGGTCATGTGATAATATACCTATAATGAATGAGCATCACATCATAAAAATAAAACATTTCCCAACAACAAGGTATAACGAAAACCTAAAAAGACCAACAAAAAACTCAGATTTACTTAATCTGTATTTCACATTTTTAGGTACAGAGAAGCAGGTAAAGAAGTTGCTAGAGTTCTACAGAGATTCACAACACTATTGGAAAGAGCTTCCATTGATGAGGCTTACTTGGATATTACTGCTCCTGTAAGTATAAAGAAACTGCTCTTATGAATTACATAGGCTACTTTTTCCCATCATCATCATCTTCCTAGCCTTTTTCAGGCTGAATTGTCAGGCTTGCCAGGCCCTCATGAGCTTTATGTATTTCCTCTAAAAAAAATTTACTAACTTTCAGGTACAAGAGCGCCTAAAAACCCTAAACATCAACACAATAAACACAGAAATGATGCCAAACACATATGCTCTAGGATACAATACCATAGAAGAGTTTATATCGGACGTTCACGGCTGCAGCAGTGACAGCATAGACTTTGATTATGAGCATGCTAAACGGCTGTTGGTGGGAGCTGTGATTGTGAGTGAAATAAGAGCTGCAGTGTATGAAGAAACAGGTGATTACTTGATTAGACGTAATATTTTTAGTTTATATTCGTACAAAGATATCGTAAATTAGGTAAAAACCCATCACAACATCAGATGATAGATCTAGGATAGCCAAGAATTTTGTTCAATCTTTATAACCTTTTCTGTATCTATAGTATATACTTTCTGCTCCATATCCAATGTGACTATTACAACCTTTCTGTGACTAAATCATCATCATCATTATCTTCGTCATTTCAGCCTGGATCCACCCACTGTCTTCAACACTAGTGATTGATTAGTTGATTACCTCTATGATAGAGGAATATAATATACTACGCTTCCTTCTTGTACTATAAATGCATAGTTAAACATCTATTTTATCCTATGATTTTGTCTATGATTTTTCGTAAATTTAGTTTTTTTTTCCAGGCTACAGATGTTCAGCTGGAATATCCCACAACAAGATCCTAGCTAAGCTGGTGTGCGGGATGAACAAGCCAAACAAACAGACAGTCTTGCCCAAACACAGCGTCAACATATTATACAAGTATGCAATGTAATAATAATAAGAATGTAATTCTACCCAACACTCTGTGTTAACTTGGCTTTGACAAGCCCAACAAAAATCCCCTGTTCCAAGTATCCCTACTGGTCTAGTCCTATCACTAAGGATACTTGGAAAAGAAATCGATAGTTGGTAGATCTACACATCGATTTTACAGCTATAGCGAAAATTTCGCGCGGTGCGAGCAGGAATGCAGCACATTGCAACAAATAGCTGTCTGTGTTACTATTATTGCCTGACAGTCTGTGTTAATTTGTTGAGACCACGGCACTAGAGCGACGCGACGCGACACAGCGCGACAAGATTCTGAGATATACCGCACTGCAGCGGCGCGACACTGCGCAACAAAGCTGTCAAAAATGTATGAAATGCAGTTGCCGCGCCGTGTCGTGCAGTTCTAGTGCGGTTTAACCTTTGGTTACTTAGTTTCACCATGAGTACCAATTTTTAAGGCATCTCCTACACTAACATAACCTTCGCTCATTCCAGGACCTTATCAGTGAAGAAGGTGAAGCACCTGGGCGGCAAGTTCGGCGAGGCGGTGTGCGAGGCGCTGCGGATCAGCAGGATGGGGGAGCTGCAGGCATTCACCGAGAAAGAGCTGCAAGCCAAGTTCGACGAGAAAAATGGGTCAGTGAAATTAACTTTTTATATTTGTTGTCGAGGTGCTTTATGAAAATCAATGACTTCAGTATGAAAATTACTTGCTTCTTGTGTAGGTACTTATACTTGATTAGCGCACTCTGGCGTTTGAATCTGTAACTTTAGGAAATTGACTAATTATACATCCATATAATTATGCCTTTTTGCCGAAAAGATTGGCAGAAATCATATCCTGACCCCAAATGATGGGATGATTTTGATGTTTAGATCATCCCATAAAATAATTCCAGAACATGGCTGTACAACATAGCCCGGGGAATCGACCTGGAGCCGGTGCAAGCTAGGTTCAACCCCAAGAGCATCGGGTGCTGCAAGCAACTGCGCGGGAAGAGCTCGCTACATGACCTCGACAGCCTGAGGAAATGGCTGAGAGACCTCGGGGACGAAATAGAAGACAGACTAGAGAAAGACGCGGTTGAGAGTAACAGGTACTTTTGTGTGAACAATTATTTTTATAGCACCAAAAATTTTTTTAAATGTGTAAATAAAAAAATATTTGCAATTCTTTAAATATTTTACTATACTCTGTACAACATAGCTTGATCTTTTTGACCTCAGAACAATAACTAAAGCAATAGAAGGAAAGCTAAAATAAGAATTCAGAAAGATCATTTGTACTGTTCTAGCATACGACTAAAAAGACGCGTGAGAAAAGGAAACACTTTTAGCTCTTTGTTTCTACTTCACCCGTTTGGTCACAAGTTGAAAATCATTTGGTTATATTGGTTCTAATTTACCCGACAAAATTCAAAATACATTTATTCAAAGACAGACGTTTCTTTTACTGAACTATTTGACATAGTCGCGTGTGCGTTGTTTACGAGTGTCTAGTGATGGGAATAAAAGTACCGATACTTTTTAATCGACAGATTTCCTGCAGACAATGATTTACACAATTATTTTGATTAGACAATTTACAAAATATTATTTTTACAAGGACTGTTCCATTTTTCAAAAATCTGTAATTGTAATTCTTAATATTTTAGAAATACTGGATAGTCTGTTCAGTGTGTCCAGAGGGATTGATCACGCGAGCAGTTGTGTGTGAAAGGAAGCGATAAGTAAGTATACCTACAGTCTTTTTTTTTATAATTTTTAAGGCCGTCACAAGTTTTTTACCTTAGTGATAGATTTACCTTTACAATATGCCGGCGCCGGCCGCCGTACGATACTTACTTTGTAATATATCGATACTATTATCGAAGTCGTTACATCACTAGCAAAAAAGAAACTTGTGACAACCTTATAAATTGCGAAACAAAAGAGTGTATACTGATCTCTTTCTTACACATTTAGAACTGCATAAGTAAAAATAGTACGACCCAATGTATTTTGTTCTTATTTTAGCTTTCCTTCTATAGCTTTAGTTATTGTTCTGAGTTTTTGACAGATGTCAAACACATACCGCTATGAAGGGGTCTCTTTCGCACCCGTGATGTTTTGATATTTCCTACCTGCTGTCACAGGACTTAAACTACATTGGACAAAGATAACATATAATTTCATTATTTGTTTGTTTTCCATGTATCTCACAACTTTCGTCATGGTATTACGACTCTACATTTACATGCCAAATAATTTGGTTAAATGTGTGATATTGGTAGCAACTTGTAGTTGCAGAAAACACGACTGAACTAATATAAGTCTATACCTGTCATATTTTATCATGAGAGACAAGGACAAGACCAGACCAGAGAAAGGGACGGCAATAATTTTAGAGTTATCCTCATTATATTTATTATCCTCATTATCCTCTAAAAATCCAATTAAGTCGTGCCCTCAACAAATCGGTAGCACTGACATTCATATTGATTTTGTGACACCTGTGTATATTCATAAAGAATTTATTCATTGATTCAGGACGCCCAAACAGATGGTGGTGAGCTTCACTACACAAGGAGCCGATGGTCGCGACTCCAGCAGCTCCAGGTCATAGTAGAAAGAGGGGGAAGTAGGCTATCTCCGGCCGAATCCGCGATATAATTGCCTACTGTCTCAGGGTTGTCACTTTAAGCTAAATTTTAATTCAATGTCTATAAATTGGCAAAGGTCGGGAAGTTGTGTTTTTTTTACTTGTATTATCTGGGTACAGGGTTTGAAAGATCGGTTTTACCTAAACGATGATGAAACCTTTTACGATCAAAGAAAGAGCGACGGGCCAACTGACGGACGGCGCGGGGCGGTGATGAGCACGAGTAAACAGTAGGTTACTGGTTACTGATAGATGGTACTGTCAACCAATTCATTAGTTTAAAGCCCGGCACTTGCCAAATATAAAAACTCATCTCTGAATAACTGATTCAATGATCATTAGTCAATAAAGTTCAACAAAATGGTTTTCCTAACAAATACTCATTTTTTGTAAAGATACAGAGCAGTATTATTTATGAAAAAAGGGATTGCATTAATTTCGCGGTGCCAAAAAGCCGTGACGCCCGCGAACCTCGTACGGAGTTAGCCCTCTGACTATAGAAAAGTAGAGGACTCGGCATACCTACGAAAAAAACGTGCATACCTACACTGGGTCTGGCACAAAAATGGCGTCTTGAAATAGTGCTGCGCATATTATAATATCGACAGTTGTATTGTATTGCACGGTATCTACTTATACTATGTGTTACAGAATGGACAATAAAAAAGTTAAGGTGTGCTCTGTCAATGAAACTCAACAACTTTCTTCTAATTTTAGCTGCCACCTTTTTAACTCGAAGATTCTAGCGATATTTTATAGACATCTACCGACATGTTATCGATAAATTGAAAATGCGGAACCGTAACTCTATTTACTATGATGAAGCATTTTCTTAAAAAATCACTGATTATTCATAGGAAAACAGTAGATAATCTCAGAAAAGTAAGTGTATGTTCATAAACTTTCCCACAAATAACAACATCTTTGAAAATAAATCAAAAAACAAGATATTTTGAATGAATTCGATTACTTACCTATGCAACGTTATTTTTGGATGTTTTTTGTTTGCTTTCATGCGACAGCCTATCACACTGCACCTTCCCATAATAAAAACTGTTTTCTTCACGTTTTCTCACTTTAAGAAACACTTATTTGTCAAAAATACACTCAATTTTCATAAAAAATCAAAATCACAACAGTGGCGATGACAACTGACGTACTTGTTGTTGACGGGAACAAAACATGGCGACCGGCTTCAGTGTTGCTATTTCTGGTACTGATAAAACAACTACTGTCCTTTTTTACGTACGATTATATTCATAAGATAAAAAGTGATGGCTATATTTTTATGAGTGATGATGTTTACACCAAGTCCTCTACTTTTCTATAGTCAGAGAGTTAGCCCCGACTGGCGCACGGAGAAACCCCGCGAGATTTTGTGTTAGTGTGCGTGCGGCGGCGCATAGATACTATGGCGCGCACATACAAGCCGCGCACGGTGCGTTTGTATGAAGATAACTTACTTCCCCCTCTTTCTACTATGTCCAGGTCTTACAACTTTGTAGCAGATGATGAGCTCGGAGGCGAACTGTTCTCTAATAAGGCATTGGAGCTAGTATTGGACAGTTTGGAAGGTGCTAAATATACAGGTGAGATGCAAAACCATAACCATAAATTATTGTAACCGATTGGAAATGTGACTGAAAAGATCATCAATCAATTATTATCTATTGCAGGCGACGAAGCTAACAGAAAACTGGTAGCTCCGATTAAATTTCTAGGAATCAGCGTCGGCAAATTCGAAGACAATTCCGAAACCAAGAAGACCAAAAAAATACTTGACTATTTTGCTGCTGGATCAGCAAATGCTACTAAAACTAAAGACGACAAACAGAATGAAAATAAAGGAGCTACATCTAAAAAGAATGAAGGTAAAGAATTTATATTACAGAAGTTTTTCAACGCACAAAATACTACAAAAACAAAGACTCAAAATGAAAACATTAAAACAGAAAACCCAATCATTGATCAGGATAAAGAAAATAAAGAATCTCATACAGTCCTCGAATCTACATTAGACAAACAAGAATCCTTCTTTGCTAGGTTCTTAAATAAAGGTACGCAAAACAAAAAAACAGATACTAGTACATCTCTAAGACCTACAACCCCAGTTTGCAATGTAGTAACTCGTGGAGACGACAGCAACGATTCGGACTATTCATCGTCGACGATCAACATGGAAATTAACAAAAGCATTGCTCTGTTCGAAGAAGACCCGAAAGATGTTGCAAGAGTTAGTAACATGAGGGAACTATTGAATAAATCTTCAATACAAGACAAGAGCAGTAGTAGCAAGGGAAGTGAGGAACTACTATTAGAAAAAACAAATGAAGATTGTAATGTACATAATGATATAAATGAAGAAGTAAAAAATCCATCACAACAAAAAGTAGAGGTTTTCAAATGTCAAGAATGTGGTAAAACTCTACCAATGCAAATGTTCGAGACACATGCAGATTACCATTTTGCATTAAAATTACGAGAGGAAGAGAGACAACGTGTGAGAGATGAAAGAACGCGGTCTAAGCCAACAGTCGCTAAGGAAGAAGTAAAAGACAAAGATGATACCGATAAGGAAACAAAGAAGAGGAAAGATGATTCCAATAAAGAAACAAAGAAAAAGAAAGAAGACCCAAATAAAAACAAAACAATGACGCCAATAGCGAGTTTCTTTGTAAAACTAGATGAGACTATTCCTACAGAAGTATGTATTGAATGTGGGAAGAAAATACCTGTAGAAAAATTGGCTGAACATTCAGATTTTCATGAAGCACAGAAATTAAGTAGGGAGCTAAATGGGAATAGAAGAGTTCTATCAAGTGTTTATATAGAAACTAGTGCGAAGCGAAAACGGAAATCTGTATCGCCAACTAAGAAACCGAAAATGCATTGTCCCTCAAAATCTATAGATTCGTTTTTCAGGTGAGATTGAATCGTTTTTCAGGTGAGATGGAATAAAATGATCTTATAATTAATTTCTATGTGTTAATTATTTACTACCTATAGCATTGCCTTAGGTATTTTATGTCTGACCAAAAAAAAACTGCATCGGTAATCAAAGTTCAACAAGGGTAGTTATGGGGCTCTTTCAGAGGTGTCTTTCGAAAAAACAGTGTATGGTGATAAAGATAATACAAGAAAAACAACCTCATACATTTTATAGTTATTTATTAAACGTGCATACACTTATGCGGCGTAAATCTCCTGCTGCACCTTGCGCCAGGAGTCGAGCGGTCCGTGCTCGGGGCGGTAGCGCACGTTGCAGCCGTCGTAGGCCAGGCGGCCATCGTCGCGCAGCTTCTCGTACTCGTCGCGCTCGTACTTCGTGAAGCCCCACTTCTTCGACACGTAGATCTGGAAAAGAAAAAGTTGTTAGTTAAGGCTTTGGTTATTTTATTAATACTCCCGTTGTGGGTGGTGTGATCAGTTGTTTGTTAAAGCCCAGTATTTATTGAATCTAGTCCAAAAAAAATTTAGGCATGATTAGGACATCCAATCCCGCAACTTCTTTGTGTTTTAAATCGCGCGGGGTGCCTCGATACCCTTTTAACTCGCCCTGTTAACAGGACTGAATCCCCAAAACAGGATTATAAAATTATCATCAAGACATCTGCGTCTGTATTTCCGATCGCATACAACCCTCAACTCTTATGTTCTTCTTCAAAGATTGAACAGCCCTCTTCCGAGTGAGCTCACTTCATCGTCAACTTTCATCTGTCATCCCTGAACTTGCGTCAACAAACACATTGACAAAAAAATGCTCACCTTCTGGCGACCGGGGAACTTGAACTTGGCACGACGCAGAGCCTCGATGACCTGCGCCTTCCAACGGTCGCTGGAGCGCACCGACATGATGGGTTGTCCGATGCGGACGCGCGCGACGGTTCCTTGCGGCTTGCCGAACGCACCACGCATCCCAGTCTGGAGCCTGGAGTGCGAGACAACTTGTTAATCCCTATGCATTTACAAATATTGGAAACTAATTCATGGGGGCTTGTCCAGGATATTGGTGGTTTCTAGTTTGAAAATTCATTGAAATCTGTCACGATCAGTGTCTTCCAGATCAGTCAGGTCAAGACACACCAGATGTCTAAAATATAGGTGTTATAAGATTTAACAGAAAATTCTTTTATGATTCAAATCATTTATCATCAAATAAACTTAAGCTGAAAGAAACTCTTTGAGATGAGAAAAGGAACCACAATAAACAAATACAATACATAATATAATCTTGTAGATTATTTGAATGCATTGCTTGTACAAAATAAAATTGGTAAAAAATACAACCCAATTTAATATCTTGTGCTATCTGAATTATTATCAAACATTCAAAAATCAAGAACATATTTGATAAAAATGTTTTGGAGAGCATCTACAAGATAGTCATTTCATGGTAATCCTTACGTAAAATAAAGTAAAACTCATGAACATTTTAATAGATGACAATCCTTCTGCTGAAAACTGGCCTACAGAGTGAGGATTAGACTTAAACAAACAATTTTCTTTACGGATAAAATAAAAACAGGAATTATCTACCTGACTGGAGAATTATACAAGTATCGAAAGCTATGAATGACTTGCAATGATAACAATGACTCAGAAAATGTTGTGAAATCATTGTACATAATAAAAATAAACTGTTTTGCAGTTTTCTGGGCCAGCGGAGTAGAAATAGTAGTATTAGTAGTAGTTGTATATAATACTATAAGATTTATAGTTTTGCCCAATTTTATGGCAACAGCATGACCTAACCTAACCTAACCTAACCTCAAATTTATCAGTACAGGATATAAGCACTTCAAAATTTACCATCCAAGTTTACTTTTTATTAAATAGTAAATATGTTCATTACGTCATTACTTCGTTATTGCACCCCTAAATCTTGGTTAAAAATAATCAAAACATTTATAGCATGTCTTAGTTTAAGCTGTGCAAGTGGACGGACCCAAGATTTACCAATTGTGCTATTAGTTACTATTCAATTTGGGGGTTGCATTAGATATTCGGATCTATATATAAGGGTCGAGAGTGGGTAGGAGGGGTGGGGGGGAGGGAGGGGAACCCTCCCC
Source organism: Scrobipalpa atriplicella (assembly GCA_029255725.1). Taxonomy (NCBI): domain Eukaryota; kingdom Metazoa; phylum Arthropoda; class Insecta; order Lepidoptera; family Gelechiidae; genus Scrobipalpa; species Scrobipalpa atriplicella. The sequence goes on from JARACY010002650.1 coordinate 14,518, forward strand.
TCTCCCCCTGGGGTGCGGAAACCCCCCCTTTTTGAGAAAAAAAAGAAAGAAGTTTTGAGGTTAGAATGCGCAAATGGGGACAAAAAATGGAAGGACTTTATAATAAGTACTTTAGAAATATAATGGGGGGGGGGCAGGAAGGGGGGGGGGGGTGCTTGTTAAGTGGGCTCGCACTTATTCAAAAACACCCTAGGGTTTGGCGGGTCGGTTGCGGTGAGTCGTCCCACACAGCTTCGCTGTTCGGCGACGTCACCGCTCGGACAGGAAGGGGGATGCTTGAGGGGGGGGGGTCTAAGTGGGCTCGCTACGCTCGCACTTATTCAAAAACACTCTAGGGTTCGGCGGGTCGGTTGCGGTGAGTCGTCCCTCACAGCTTCGCTGTTCGGCGACGTCACCGCTCGGACAGGAAGGGGGGTGCTTGGGGGGGGGTCTAAGTGGGCTCGCTACGCTCGCACTTATTCAAAAACACTCTAGGGTTCGGCGGTTCGGTTGCGGTGAGTCGTCCCTCACAGCTTCGCTGTTCGGCGACGTCACCGCTCGGACAGGAAGGGGGGTCCCAACTACAAGAAGGCTGATTCGGGTCCATTTCGTCAACACCAAACCAATATGCACTAAAGGGTCCGGAAAACACGCCAAAGTCGCAAAAAACAAAAACACATCGAAAAAGCAGAGAGAAAATTCACGTAAATGGCGGGAAAATGCGTTCCGTTTCATGTGGTTTCATGTTCATACAAATTAAAAGTAATCACTGCAACGCAAAATAACGTTCCGTTACACGTAAATTAAAACACGTGTAATAAAAAAACTACGCATCTCCGCGGGGTGAGGGGGGTGTCGATTGAAAGGGGTAATTAACCCCTATATAAATCAACCCTTAGTAAGTCCAAATTCGGGATCCGAATATCTAATGCCAACCCTCAATTTGTAAAATTCACTACAGTTAAATGTGGAAATAACATGGACCACCCATCGCTCTTTCTAAGAAATCCTCTAGTCATGAAAAATTGAATTTTTGTTTAGTAAGGTAAACAGCACTTGTACGTACCTATCAGCTCCAGCGCACGATAACATTTTGTTGATGCGGATGACGTGGAAGGGGTGAAGCCTCATACGGATGTGGAACTGGTCCTTTCCGCAGTTCTTCACCAGGTATTTGTTGCAGCAAATACGGCCTGCCTCCAGAGCCTCAGAGGACAGCTGCTCGTACTCATCGGACACCAAGTGCACACATAGTGGGAAGTCGTCGACCGTAGCCTTCTTCTTTCCCAAATCGAAGATACGGATCTTCGGGTCTGGCACACCACGGCAGAACCGGGATTTTGGGTAGGGTTTGTTTTTACAGTACCGGTAGCTGAAAATGAATAACGGAGTTTAGAAAGTTGTATAAAACAATGAATTTGGTGAAACTTTGAGCATGTAAACTATTTACCATCTTGCCGGACGGCGCCCCATTGTGATCTGAAATAAACCAAAAAAGTAACTTAGTGTGTTTCACAGGTTACGAGGAAGTTAAATCACAGCAAAATAATAAGCACTCTCTAAGATTTAAATGGATTTTAAACACAAAATTCGATAAGCACCTCCACAAAGTGACACCTTAACCTCGAAAAGAATTTGACAGAAGACCGGATAAGGTTTTGACATTTTGACGTTTGAGAAAAATTGCCATACGAAAAAAAACTTAAGGGTCCTTTTACACGATACGAAACTGAGATGCATTGGAGATGCATTCGATTCGTGTTTCTGTGTAATGCAACAAAGTCGCATTCACTCACACCACACGCTAGCAAGCAAAACAAACAGAACAGACCAAACATTCAACGACCATAAGCACGGGCACGACTGAACTTGACTTTCTGACCCACGATGGAAACCGGCTGCTTTTGTCTTGATTGAATGGAATGGAGCCCGCAATCGTGCTCGTGGTGCTTGCAGATCGAAATCGAAAAAGATTTGATATAATTCAATAAATTGCATAGTGTAAAAAGTTTTGACACTAAAATTTAAAAAAAAACATTGTCTATGGCTTATGTTTGGTACACGTCATTTGCCGGGGTGTAGGTTATTTCGGCTAAAAAATGAATTTTTCATTTATTTTAGGGATATTTGCCTGCTTTACTTTAGCATTAGCTGATAAAGAAACCTTAGTTCTAGTCGACAACTTAAATATCAGAGAAACTCATTCCCAATTCTTCAAATCTTTACAGGGTAAGTGGTTATCGATTGCGTGTCGCTGATACCGGTGTATTTTCGTTCTAAATCTTTTCGATAGTTGTTATAATTTAAATAAATCATTTCTATAGATCGTGGCTACGTCCTCACCTTCAAGTTAGCCGATGACGCTAACCTGGTCCTGTCGAAATATGGCGAATACTTGTACAAGAATCTGATAGTGTTTGCGCCCTCGGTGTTGGAGTTCGGGGGCCAGATTGACACGGAGGCAATCACCAAGTTCATCGACGATGGCGGGAACCTCCTCATGGCCGGCAACGCTGCCGCCGGTGACGTCTACAGGGAGATTGCTTCTGAGTGTGGCTTTGAGGTAAAGAACTGTTTCTAGCCAATTCTTTCAAAAGCCTATGGTTCAGGGCGCTGAGCCGTTAAGGCAGAGGCTAATAAAGCTTACTTGTTCCTTAGCATCCTGTGATAGTCAACCTGTTAATGTCCAGTATCTGATCTTCAATAAATAAATCAAATCCCTTACCTAAAGTATCTACAGAATCCTATTTCAACACTATTGATATTGAGGTATTTCAAAGATGCCTTATTATAATTATTAGGTTTTAAAATTCCTAGAATATACATTATGGCAAGGAAAAATACATAACAAAAGGAAATATCATATCAAAACAGTAGGTACAAATAGGCATTTATCATCATCTGACTTCAGCATTTAACCCAATTCCATTTACAGATGGATGAAGAATCAGCAGCAGTGATCGACCACTTCAACTATGATGCATCAGATGATGGAGAGCACACGCGGATTGTTGTGTCTCCCAAGAACCTGATCAACGCTCCCACCATCATTGGCACACAGAACACCCAGCCGATCCTGTTTGAGGGCACTGGTCTAATCCTGGATAAAGACAACAGCCTGGTCATGCCCATCCTGATCGCTGACAGCACTGCCTACAGCTACAACCCTAAGAGTCAGGTGAGAAATTTTAACAATGAAAATACTTTATTGCTGTTACTTATATATTTTATTTCATTGAACCATTTATTATACACAGAAACTTACATAGCAAAGGGAGTAACAAACAACAGGCATTTATTTCTAATAAGAAAGTTGTCACAGCAGATGTTTAATTGATTAAATATAAACAATAAGCCTTTATTGAATAAAATTATTTGTTTAACTTAAAAATAACTCCTCAATCATTTCCACATTATAAGTACTCATCACATAAATCATAAAGATAAAATAAGTATGTAGCATAGCTTGTTATGTTGGCTATATCACTAGTTCACATTGTTTTCCAATACAATACACAGTAACACATACCAAGGTCTAGTTTACATTGCCATGCCATATTGACACATTTCTTGCAAACTGTTACACCTAGGTTTACCACAGAAACCTTAATTTTTATAAGCTTGTTTATACTTATTTTATATATGAATTTTATTATATGTTTTATAGCTTGTTGTTTAACTGAAAAATCATAGGGTTTTCATTCTCAATTCATTCTTTTTTTTATTTTGAAAATATTATTATTAATTCTAGATTCTTCTCAAACATATCAACTTTTTAGAGGTAAGGAGAGGTATTTAATTGCTCTAAGCATTTTAACTCCTATTCTTTACTATTCATAACTTTAAATTAATTTATGAATATTATAAATATAAATAATAATAACATATTTTGTTTGCAATGTCAGGTGAAGGAGTACCCGCACGCCGTCGGTCGCAAGACGGTCCTGATCGCAGCCCTGCAGGCGCGCAACAACGCTCGCATCGTGTTCAGTGGATCACTCTACTTCTTCTCCGATGAAGCCTTTGATTCACCAGTGGCTAAAGTTCATGTAAGTTGTTTTCAACTTATGTGCTTATGTGCTTAAAAAAAATACATGATTTGCTTTGTGAAAACTAAAATCAATTTTACGCAAAACTAGGACATACTGCGTATTTTAGATGAGAGCATGAATCATAAATAAATCAATACAGTAATACTCCTTGTACATGTTGATATTTCCAATGGATTTTCCTAAGAATTTCTATGAATTACAAACAGTTTGAATATTGTCTTTATAACAATAAAAAGCATACATTTTATTATTTTTTTTTCTATATCCAGGGTGACAAAGTAAAAGCTGATCTATCCGGCAACAAGAACCTAGCCATTCACCTGAGCGAGTGGGCCTTCGGTTCCCGAGGGCGCCTCAGGGTCACTCGCGTGCACCACCACCGACTTGGGGAGAAGGAGAGCTCCAACACTTACACCATCACCGACACTGTGGTAAGTAGCCCCTAGATAATAGCACCAATACTTGATTCATACTGACAAAGATCCACTAGTTATTATTAGTAACAAGCTAAAAACTTCTTTCATAAAATATGAAAAATAAGATATTAAAAATTTGCCACAGGGCAGGTACGAACCTGCGACCTTCGGAATGCCATTCCATCATTCTGCCAACTGAGCTACCGAGGAGGTAGCAACATCCTGCCCATAGCGAATTTTCAATTTCTTACTTTTCATATTTATGAAATAAAGTAGCACTGAGTGCAAAAATCCTCAAAACTATGTCAAAACATAAATAACCTACTTTTTCAGGTTTATCAAATTGGCATCGAAGAGTTGAAGAACGGCAAATGGCAGCCGTTCGAAGCCAACGACGTGCAACTGGAGTTCGTCCGCATCGACCCCTTCATCAGAACCACCTTAAAGAAGAAGAACAACGGAGTATATGAGGCTGTCTTCAAGGTTCCAGACGTCTGGGGAGTTTACCAGTTCAAGGTGAACTATGACAGGATTGGGTACACTAGGCTGTACCATTCCACACAGGTTAGTTTATGATTTGATACAATGAGCTTGAGAAGTCGTTCATCTTTCGTGCATTGTAGCGCTCGCTTCGCTCGTTTAACCTATTGATTCGGCTTTGTTTGGGTAAATATCGCGTTATTGATTTACCTTTCCTGTTGCACCTCGCTCGCTTCACTCGCGTAACGTATCAACACAGAATAATTATGGTATCAATTGAATTTTCGTGTGGTTATAATGGTAGCCCTACTACTTCTGTCCCAGTTTTGAGTGTCATAATTATTGTAAGCCTAATTAGAGGTATTAATTATAGTAATTGGTTGTTTCGCAGGTGTCGGTCCGTCCGCTGCAGCACACGCAGTACGAGCGCTTCATCCCGAGCGCGTACCCGTACTACGTGAGCGCGTTCTCCATGATGGTGGGCGTGTTCCTCTTCTCCTTCGTCTTCCTGTACTACAAGGATGACGCCAAAACCAAGAGCGATTAGACTCTCAGTAGCATTTCTAGTTATTTAGGTTTCTGTTGCGTTTAAGTTCACAAAATGTTATGTTGGAATTTTATGTTTATGTATGTGTGAATCTTCGTGATTTACGAGTGTGGAAATTAATAAACGTGTATTTATAACGAGCTATTTTTATTCGTTTCGTATTACTACAGTAGTTTCTGCAATTAAATCTAAATTAGATGCAACATAGTATGTATTCATGAGTCTGATCCATGGACATAATGACATGTAGTCTAATAAAGATTTTTCTATTCTATTCTGATCTGAACATGATGGGATCTGAACTCAGAACAAAAGAATCTGAGGATGTAAGAAAAAGATAATAAAAAGCCGGTGGTCCAGTCCACGCTATGCTACGAATAAAAACTCCTTGGTTCACAGTCCTCTTTCTAGAGATGTCCATCACGACGGCAAGCCTACCCTACCATGCCGGCTCGGTCGGCGTCTTTGTTTGCGGCATCTGTGGTATTTCTTGGCTAGTAGTATTCGAGGTAATTTATAATAAATAAATATTATCTCATATTAGGAAGAAAAGGCCATTGCTTTTCATTCCACAGCGTAAAATAAGAAAAAAGAAGAAAATATGAAAAAATATAAGATGAACGCATCCATAACTGACAATATGAATATGAGAATTTCTGAACGTGACTGTTTCAAAATGGCAATGGCATGCATGTCATACTGGCTTTTGTAAAACTAATTTTAGTAAAAAAATGCTACAATTTACACATTCCGAATTCCTAAAACTGGTTAATTCGTCAAAAGAATAATCTAAAGTGCCAAACAACTGCTCAAATTCGGTAAAAAGTGTGATCTTTTTGTGCTATCAATGTGATTCGTGTAGGCAGTGATTTCGTGTCCCCATATTTCCATTAATTCGCAAAATTTTCGTATTTCTCGTGTGTTTTACGGTTGATTAGTGATATCGCTCGTTGGAGTGGCATCCTGCGGCATAAGTTCGGCGTAGGACCTGTTGCAGTGATGTGTTTACATCTGTGAATGCCCTGTGAGTATGATGTCATTGTAGTTCAGCTGCCATAAAAAATATGTTGGCTTTGTGCCCGTTTTCCTGCTAGTATTATAATTCTGATACGGGGTAGCTTGAGCCACGCGGATGAGGCGCAATGAACTGTAGGTTAAAGACAACTTGTTCCAGATAATTATGTAAATGTGATTCTGTGATCCCGTAAGTCGCGGCGCGATGCTGTCGCTCCGTTTTGTTTAGCGACGAAAGTAAAACACTGTTTTAGTAATGATGTGATACATGTTTTGAGTCCACTGTTATGCTCAAACATAGTTCCCAGTGTCCAAAGTCTTTCTTTAAACTTAGTCATAAGTTATTTAAGGTTTGTGTCCAGTTTAATTAGTCACTTTCCTTCCTCATAATACAGTTTTAAACAATTTCCCATCAATTGGAGTAAGTAAATACATCCCTACAATTTGCCTCAAAATATATCTATGCCTGAAGTTGGTTAGTTTGAAAACTTATTATTTACTGCAAAGATATAGACACAACAAGAACACAACTGGATTTACATACACTGAATTGCCAGTGGATTGGTCTGTAGGTATATAAATTAAAATTTGCATTATAATTCTCTTTAACAAGAACACATTCTATCAAATAACATAGTTTCTCTTCCCAGTCTATATTTTTCAGCCACAGACATATCATGCACACCTTGATAGCTCAATCAATTAAAGAAAATTAATTTTGTTTTGAAACTATGTGTGATAGATAACCTTACAACATTTAAAGAGATAAGGCACAGTCTAAGCTAAACTAATGCACAGTCTAATGCTTCCTTTTCTTAAGAAGGTTAAATAGTTCCTAACCTTGCTCTGATAACAGAATAATTACTGTATACTTCCAGGTGACACATATTCTGTTTAGTAGAGCAGTAGGCTACATGTTTGTGAGCAGTGTTCTTAGTCATTTATCATTGCTTTTGCTACTAGTGCGGAACTAAATATGTTAAATCTTTCATTATGAACAACTTCCGTAAAGCGGCTTGGAATTTCTTCAATATTTGTGAATGGATGTAACAGGATTTATTTGTATAGAATCTTGTGTAAGTGCTTTTGTTTAGATTTAGAAAAGCAAATGACTATTTGTAGTGATTGGTATTTTTTTTTACAATTTGCTGTGCATGCTAAAATGAAATGTTGCACCTGAGAAAGTATTTTATACAAAATCTTTAGGCAATCAGTTCCCCGCTCTGTTTAGCTAGCTTTAGATTTATTGTGAGTAGTAAAGTGTTACAAATGGACTTAAAATCTAGTTACAATGTAGGTTCTTTGTTAGCATTTTAATGGAAAACATTGATTAAAAATTAAGAGATAAATCATGCTGTTAAAAATGCAAAATTATTGCAAAGTACGAATCATACCATTATTCTTTAAATTATATATTGATGTAAAATTTTGCTTAGCAATTAACAACAAATTCAAATAAATATTTATGTTGCAGCAATCACAGTGAGAGAACAGAAATGGATCCCTCGCGGCGGCAGAGGACGCAGATCAAGGCTTCGGCCGAGGAACAGGCTCTCGATGCTATTGCTAAAGAGGTAAGTCTTATTTGTACGGCCACCATAGTTCAAATTACAAATAAAAGGCATTACGTCCATCTACGTCTTCGTACGTCTTCTTATGAAGGATATGCTTCCTAAATTATTTCTATTGAAAAAATCTTTAGGTACCATTTCTGGGGCATTATTTTATATGACCACCTTTCAACAAATTACAAAAATGTAAGGCATATATGTACTTCAACCACAGCTTTAACATATTATACATATATGAGAAACAAAACAAAACTTCAACTGCAAACAGAATCGAACTTGCAACCATGAATACCTGTTCAAACTTATAGTTGAAAATTATTTCTTAGCATAGAAATATCTTTAGTACATTTTCCAAGCATTCCTAATTTGTTTATGCCTTCATATTGTAAGTGGCTTCTTCACCTTGGACTAAAAGGAGAAGAACAGACAGACATGCACCTACAAACGCTATTGTTACAACTGACATACAATAGATGGCGCGCCTAGTACTGAATTATATCTATTGTAAAATAATGCAACACATTCTTTAAAAAACCTTGAACAGTTCAAGGTTTTTCTACTTACCATTTCACATTTAATATTTCAAGTTGAAGTATTTAATGTGAACTAGTAAGTAGATGGTTTCACTTGCTGTGAAATGCAAAAAAATGCACATTTTATGAAATTTTATGTCATTTACTTACCTACTCAAGAAATAAGTTTATAATCTTTCACTACCAAATGCATTTGCAAAACTAACACAAGAAACTTGCTGGCAAACTTATTATCTCTCAGTTATCAAGATAAAGAAAATAGTGATAATGATAAGATATAAATTATTTGCATGCAATATTAATTACTGCTTGCTGAGGCACCCACTTGAATATTATATTATTCCATAATTTAATTAAATTAATTTTCTCTTTCTCTCTCTCTGTCTCTCATTTAAATTATAATTACGTTATATACAAACAAACAAACAAACACGATAAACAGATGTAAGGAAAAAACAGAGCATAAACCTACCTTCTAGATTTTAGATGCACACCATTTTATATTTTAGAAAACTTCTAACTTAGCGTATGATTTTAGTTTTTCTTTTAAAGTTTACTTAAACGTAATAGATTAGTAAATAATAGTTCCCTGTCTGTTATTTGTGAAAAGATAACTGCCAATTGAGTGCTGTAATTTTATAGATGGTATTTCTATAATACAAGATATACCTTCAGCACTCGAGAGACAGTACGTGTAACTAACTGCAGCATTTAGCGTGATCTTTCGCCGCGATGAACCACCTGCGAAGAGCGCCGCGAAATGACACACTATCGAAATAGACTTCCGGATGCAAACGGCAATAGCGCAGCAGGAGAAACTAATCCTGTAAGAATCTGGTGATTCTTTTAATTTAACTAAAAGAGATTTTTCGATATGACACGCAATGCACTTCGGTTTTGTTCTGTCTCAGTCTGTTTTTCCCTAGAGCAAAGATTGGCAGAAATGCCCCCTGATCTGATCAGATCTCTCATTTATGCTTATGCCAATTATTCCCAAGTTAATTGCCTGTCCATAAATCTCATTAAACCTTCTGTCAACCCGTACATCTATTTCCAAGATTTCTAAGTGCATACGCTTGCGCCGGAATAGCCACAGCGGCGGCGTCTGCGCAGGAAATGTGCGTGAGTTTTTCATTCAACGTTAGATTGCGTAGATTGACAAATGCTGGGATAAATAATCTTCTGGTGCTGGCACGCAATGTAGCTCGAAACGCGTGATACCTTCTGACATTTGGGTAGGATGCTAATGCTAAGCTATTTTTGATTCACTGCACCTTTACAGCCAGCAATCGTTTTGTTCTAAATGCATAGCTGTCAGTGGACTCGTAAAAATGTATCCAATCAAAAACATTCTATGTAAATTTTCTGCTAAGCCTCGCTGTCTTTCGGCCGTAAAAAGTAGTGAGATCTAATGGTGAGCCAAGTCAATTGTGTTCTCTTTGACGGTCATTTATTCACTGATCTCCGTAGTCTCTATATTTTTAGTTAAACCACAATGGTGACTTGGCAATTACGCAGCGTGTTCTATGTGGTATTACATCAGATTTATTCAAAATACTAAAGGACAATGCGAAATTATCTTTAATAATTATAGAAATGGATTAAACAAATTAAATAAATTAGACAGTGTATTGAGACACTTTTGTCGTTTTTACGACTGCTGAACTAGAACGAGAAATTTCTCAACCGATTCATACAAAATAGCTTCTAATATTCCTACCTATGTAAAACTACTTTCAAATTCAAACTATATAATTAAATGTAGTATTTCTATTCCTTTAACCTTTTATCCAGATTCGAACATTTTTTGCACGCTGCGTAATTGCCAAGTCACCATTGTGGTTTAACTAAAAATATAGAGACTACGGAGATCAGTGAATAAATGACCGTCAAAGAGAACACAATTGACTTGGCTCACCATTAGATCTCACTACTTTTTACGGCCGAAAGACAGCGAGGCTTGGCAGAAAATTTACATAGAATGTTTTTGATTGGATCTCACTTCTTTTTGTTAGGCTTTCTTATTTTCTTTTCTGGTTCTGATGTTATTTCTTGAACGATAGCTATTGGTTTCTTCATTGCCCAATCTCCATCTTTACCAGTATTTTTGGAAGGCTTCGAGTACGAAATTTTGGTTAAATCCGGACGATAAATACAACGGAGTCTATTGTATTCAACAATCGCTGAATCTTGAGCTTTAATGCTACTGAATCACCACCGCGAATTAAAAACTGTACAGCGCCATCTATTGTTGACTAGTGAAATCATAATTTACTGAGCGCTTTTACTCATCTCATTATCAAATAGTTTCAACCACGGAGGATTTCACTGAAGAAAACTAAAATAGAGGGCTCTCGATTTTTGTTTTATTTTTTATTTTATAATTCATGATCATATTATAAATATTTTTGTATGCCTATTTTGTTGGTTTTGCGCAATAGATTGACATTTGACATCATGGTATGATTTTTTGTATGAAGAAAGAGTTTTGCGCGGAAATCGAATCACACGTAGGACGAGTTTCTGGCTTTAATTAAGTTTTTCGCGTCTATTATTGTGTAGACGTGAAACAATAATGGCGGGAGTGAGAAGCAAAGGAAGGCGCTACCGTACGAAATACAGGGTGTTAAAATCAACTTAACAGAGTGTATAGAGAAGTTATACAGGATGTCAAAATAAACTTTACTCTGTGTATGGGTAAGTTATACAGGGTGCTAAAATCAACTATACGGGGTGTATGGGGAAGCTATACAGGGTGTTAAAATCAACTTAACAGAGTGTATAGAGTTACTTTAACTGTTAAGTTGATTTTGACACCCTGTATAACTCCTCTATACACTCTGTTAAGTTAATTTTAACACCCTGTATAGCTTCCCAATACACCCAATATAGTTAATCTTAACACCCTGTATAACTTCTCCATAAACCCCGTATAGTTGATTTTAGCACCCTGTATAACTTCCCCATACACACAGTAAAGTTGATTTTAACACCCTGTATAACTTCTCCATACACCCCGTATAGTTAACTATACACTCTGTTAAGTTAATTTTAACACCCTGTATAGCTTCCCAATACACCCAATATAGTTAATCTTAACACCCTTTATAACTTCTCCATAAACCCCGTATAGTTGATTTTAGCACTCTGTATAACTTCCCCATACACACAGTAAAGTTGATTTTAACACCCTGTATAACTTCCCCATACACCCCGTATAGTTAATTTTAACAACCTGTATTGAGCCTTTGTCAAGGATGTGCTCCAAGCTTAGTTCCAGCACCACCCCGATATCTGTAACACCCTAGCCAGGCCATAGTGTCGCTGCCTGATGAGAAGCAGTTCTCCAAGATATCATAATTTCCCCATACTCTCCGGATTCCATACTATATAATTTTCATGCTTTTATTAAGAAAGTTGGAACTATTTTATTATTTTAACACTGCTCGTAGATTTACTTTTAACTACTTACAAACTTACATTTAGTGTTCGGAAAAAACATTTTATATGGTACTTCCATACAAATTCTTGTTTTAGAACCGCAAATAAACCTTGTTTTTAGTTTTTATGTAATAAAATAAAATCTAAACGCGATTTTTTATTTTTTATAATTTTCCCTGTGTATGTATACTTGTTTCTAGCTATGTTATGAATTTCAAGATTCTAGAACAGTTGGAAGTGCCAGAACATTTTGATGAATGAGTACCTCCCTACCTCCCTACATTAGGTACGAAATCGGGAATCTTTGTGGGCTTATAACTTTTGAACTATAAGACATACATACTTGAAATTTTGAAGATTCGCTGACATTCACGAGCTCGCTACATGTTATGAATTTGAGCCTTCTGCGTTTTATGAGTTCTGAAATATCAGGGGGTCAAAAGTGCTCTGAAGTGGTTCGAGAAAAGGATGGTACGGCCGTGCCCGCTAGCTCGACTTGGCGGAGGCACTCCGTGCCTCCAGAAACGCACTTATATTATCTACTTACATACCTTAACTTATTACATTGTACAGCCTACATAGATTAAAAACAGGATTTACCGTGGTTTTCCATTTTTGGGTGGGTGTCCGATATTTTCATGCATCATGATCACGGAGCGACAATCGAGAGGTTTTAAATCAATCTAATGTAACCTACGTTACTCAGTGAACGCTTCCTATTTGTAAAAAATATAATTGAAGTCGGTCCAGTAGTTTTCGAGTTTATTCGTTACAGAAATTGTAATCTTTTATTTTTAAAATATTAGTATAGAAGTATAGATTGTAGATACATAAGTAACATGAAAGTACCCATAACATTTTTATTAGGATTCTCGTTTGTCTGCTGAAAAACTATTTTTTGTTTTAGAAGGAAATGAAGATCAAAAGTCCTATGCAAACAAAAAAAAACAAAATGTTATAAATGAAACAGAAAAGAACACAAATAAAAGAAAACACAAAACTAAGCGGCAACATCGTCAGCTTGGTGAATGTGAACCAAGATGTTATGACTCAGAAACTAGAAAACACAGGCGTAAAAATGTTTATAAGGATTTAAAAGAAGGTGAATGTGAACCTGGTGTATGTATTCCATATGAATGCGATGTTGATAAATGTTTAAGTGAAATTCGAAGACGAAAGTTATTCTCAGAAAAACGTAAAAGAAGACATAAACGTAGACGCATTTATGATCTTGAGGAAGGTGAATGTCCTGTAGGAATTTGTCAACCTAGCGTATGTGAACCTTATGACTGCTTAAAAGAAATTCAAATGCAAGAAAAAGGCTTTCATAAAAAAAGAAAATCTAAACATAAACGTATATGCAAAGAGGATCTTGACAAGAATGAATGCGAACGAGGCATTTGCGAACCTGAAAAATGTGACCCTGTTGAGTGTTTCAAAGTAATACAAAAACGAGAGCCTTGTTCAGATACATTTGTAAGAAAGTCTAAACGAAAAACTAGGGAAACAAAGTCTGCAATTACAAAAGTATCAAAACCACCAAAACCGCCGAAACCACCTAAACCTTCAAAACCTCCAACGCCACCAAAAGAACCAAAACCGCCGAAACCTCCAAAACCATCGAAACCTCCCAAACCACCCAAGCCCTCAAAACCACCAAAAGAACCAAGACCATCAAAACCCCCGAAACCACCGAAACCACCACAACCGATTATAGTCAAATGTAAATGTTTCCCGAAGGTGAAAACGGTTGTGTCGCAAGACTCATCCTTTGAAGAAGTCATTGTAAGGAAAAGGAAGAAGAAAGGAAAAAAAAGAGTACGCACCATTACGACATATAATACAGCTACAGAGCTTTTTAGAGACACGAACACAAGAAAATCTTCCTGTAAAAATAAATTAAGAGACTACTTGAAACATTATTCTGAGTCTAGTTCAACTTCTTCTCAAGCAAACACACTAGGCATAAAAAGAGAACACTACGAGAAACCATTGCTTGACCGCAAATATGTAAAACTCCATATAGTACAAGGGAACCATAAATTATCTGAGAGTGTAAATATTCAATGAAATTTTTGTGTAGTGCCGTACTATCCTGAAAAATTTCAAGGGTCATCCATCACGTCATGAATGTGTCATGATCATCATGACATGAAATACCTATTATCTACGAATAAGGAGTTGATTATATTATGATGATATGCTATTGAGATACCTGTAATGTTATATTTCGATATTTATTTTCAATTGTTTCGTGTAAGAATAAAGTGGGTTCTTTTATATTGATATAAATGTTGTTTTTTTTTAGTTTATAATATTAAGGGTTCTATAGGGTTGTAAAGGGTATATAAATGATGATTCATATGTGAGCTATTATTTCGCTATGCAAGATATTTAAGCTCAGCCATTTTTTTTACACCTTATAAAGATTTTTACTTAACATAAGTTTCCCCACAATCCTGTATAGGTATTATTACTTTACTCTTTGCCACAACCCTAGACTCTGAGCCCTAGAGCGACCATTTGCGATCTTGTCATCCAACATCTTCGATTGCTTTACAAGGAGGTAGGTACAATAGTTTGTCTCTGTCCAAGATTCAAGTTTTGACCAGTTTTGACCGAGTTTTTAACAAACGTCTGTCTGAGATGTGTCTGAGTGTCTGAGTCTGAGAGGTGTTACTTTGACTTTTAAATTGTTATTTATTTCAAAATTTTGCATCATGAGTTGACAAATGGTGTTTTTGAAATTGAGTTTAAATTTTGGTTTATTGTTATTACGCCGTGCACATCGCCATGCACTTAAAATGTGCATAATAATTTGAGTTAATTGATAAGATTTGGAGTATGATTTGTTTATAGTTTTTTTTTATATCCTGGACTTATTTATTCTGGGCGGCGTCGTCTGGCGAGTACCTATCTTAAGGGTGTTCTTCAGGTAGTTTTTATTTTTATAATCTTGCGTTAAGAAGTAAGGCTCGCATTTATAAAGCGATCTCAAGTTTGAGAGCGATATTAAGTGTGGATTTGACAGGCCGTTGTGTACTGAAATGACATTTCTGATTCAAACTCAAACTCGCTGTCACTCTTGAGAGCTGATTATAAATACGGGCCTAAGTGTCTTATTGTCTTTGCCTTTCAGACCTCACAAAATATTCTATTCTAGATTTCCGCCCCGCGGCTTATACTGAGTTTTCCCGTGATGTTTTACTCTATAGTAACAAACATCCATCCATCCATCCAAACTTTCGCGTTTATAATATTATTAGGATTTGAGTCCTTTACCAGGATAGGGAAAGAGGGTTCCTTAGGAAACAAATAATGACTGCCAACAGATTCAATCCTCCACCCCATCTCTTCCCGAAGGTGTTGTAAAAGTAGACTAAAAGATAATTCCAGAAAACGGGAAGCAGTAAAACATTTGTACCAATAGGTACTACTGCGCCTGTGAACCTTCGCTGTAAACTCACATTTCAAGCGTAGTGAGTGAGAGCGTAGAGTGTAGACCCAACACCTCCTCCGGGTCTGCGCCCACTCGGCCCGCTTAGACACGGCCCTTAGTTTTTATAGATGTAAAAAAGTCGTAATAGTTATACAGAAAAGTGTCGAATTAACACGTTTATACTACCAGATAGTGTCTAAAAAATTTTTGCAAAAATGAATCAATAATTAAATAATTAGGAAAAATAAGTAATCAACCTTTTTAAATTATAGCATACCTACACCTACATATCGTTAGTACTTTATAGTAAAAATTACATTATAAAGATTTTAAAAATGCTTTAAAATAAATAAGTAAGTAAGTAAGTAAGTAACTCTTTATTGCACACAAAAAACATAAACATACACAAAATCAATTTCAACAATTAATGCGCGCAAAGGCGGCCTCTACGAGCGATCTCTACCAGACAACCTTTGGGTAGAGGAGATTAGTATAAGTATACTAAATTTAGAAACGAAATTATTGACTACGAGGATAAATTAGAATCATCTTAACAGATTTATTAAACATTCCATGTATACTCAGAATTAAATTATCACTTTAAATGTTTTTCTGGCTGACTACAAATGGCGCAGATTTGGTACTCCGGCCGAGTCTAAGCGGGCCGAGTGGGCACGGATCCAAATCTCCTACACTGTATGATTAGCATAATTATAGTTTTATACATGTTTAAATTAAACTCTTGTTTACAGATCTTTCTGGCTCTCCTTAAAAAGTGCCAAATTAAGTGTTATTTTGAGTGTACTATCAATTTGTTTGACTATGGTATTTGTCATTGACCATGTTTTGTGTCCTTCGTTTATAGTATTGTACGCACTGTTTATTGAAACTGTTGTAAATTAGTAACGTGTGTTTTGTGAGTAATAATTTATAATTTATTAAAAAGAACGAGTCTAAGAAATGAAGCAAAAGACTATTTCATGTAAAAGTTATTCCTGTATACAGAGTTTATACAACAATGAACATAAGAGGCGATCCTCCGAATGGAGCTTTGGACGAATTACAAACATTGCGCTGAGCAAGTTGAAAATTCGGAAGTATGTGTCGTTTATTCACAACAAACAAACTTATAATTTAAGAACAATACAAAATGTCTTGCAAAGAGAGCAATTTTATAAAGACATGTTTGGAAATCAAATTAAAATAACGAAACCCTATGATGGCAATATTGTAGACAGTAGATCTTTGAAGATCGAAGGCGCAGCAGTCGCAGAGAATGATAAATTTTTAAAACAGAAAAAACATGAGCGAATCAAAATTGATTCCTGTTATAGTGAATGGTCTCCTTATAAAAAACAGATTTGGAATCATAAAAGTGGATGGGGCAGTTTTAAACTAAACAAACTGCGTAAAAGAAGACTAGTTCTCAACAGCGCTAAGTTAAAGGCAGCAAAATCTGATAGTGCATCACCGAATAACATGAAAGATACATCAATAGCTAATCTTAAAAATGGTATTTTAAGTAATGTATCAAATGCGCCTAATAGTATTTATGCGTCTGAAGTCAAAAGGTCATGTAAATTACAATATATGCACAAGCAGACAAATCTGGCTGAAATAAATAATGAAAACGTCAATAGTAAATACGTTATGCCTTATGGTGAATTAAAACCATTGACGAATAATAATTTAGTATCATATCAATATCACCATCCAAATTGTTTCAATGAACAACAAAACAAACAATCGTTACTTTTTAAAGGAGGAGAAACAATTAATAGTAAATTGCATAACAATAGCAAAGATGAAAATATAAAAAAGAAAAATCAAATTGTACCAAATCATAGTCATGCTGAAAGAAAACTGACAGGATCAAATAATTCAACATCGAAATGTAGTCCTGAGCAAATAAAATGTTTAAGATCCAATAAAATGTCTCTGGCTCTAAATCAAGAATATATAATAAAGACTGTGGATCCTCCATCTAAAAATAAAAATAAAAGTAACGATGTTGTAATGTTAAACATGTTCTCAGGTGGTAATACTACAGAGATCGAAGCAAATCGTGTAAGCCGTGTTTTTCCATCTCGAAATCCACAAATGTGTACAAAATATTCCGCTATATTGTTATCATTTTTACAAGGAATAAAGCAAAGAGAAAGAAATGTTAAAGAAAAGAATTATAGTAAGAGACGTAAGAAGATGAGATATAATTTAAAGAAATATAAAATTAATCTCAATAATCTTATATGTAAAAAAAGGAGTATAACACCAGAATTATTTAAATATAATATAACTACAAATAAGGTATTGACAATTGACAGTAAAATAAACAAGAAGAAAGTTAATCAAAATAAGCTTAATAAGTTATTGTACCATCATTATTTTAATAAATGTAAAGTCGGAAAATGTATACCGAATCGATGTCGTCCGCTATCAAGTGCAAAGAAAGTAAAAAGATATAAATTCAAGGAAAGTGAAACAATAGGATACGATACTTATAATTTAGTATCTAATAAAAAAGAAATATGTCCAAATGATTATCTATTTGAAACTAGCTTGTACGAAACTGAACCAGGTAGTTTGAAAAGTAACCCTAAGGATAGACAGAGTACATATTTAAATACGAGGCGGTACTGTAGTAAAATGAACATTGCAAAAAGGGATTTTTGTTATGTTTCACATGATTGTAAAAGAAGTAAACAAGCGCCTTTTCCTATAAAGGCAAATAACAGACAAATAAGTGAATCTCGAAAGTTTCGATCAAAAATAGATCGTTCGAGAAATAAAGAAATAGAAAGTAAAGATGCCAAACATTTGGAAAATAATAAAGTATTCGCAAGCAATAAAAATAATGGTGTTGGTATCCAATTTCATAAGAAAAAACCTCAGCTGAAATTAAATGAAAATACAAACGGTGAGATTGTTTTTTTAAAATAAATCTGTCAGTAGGTGAACTAAACAAAAATAAGGTAGGTTAGGAACTTAAATTTTTAAGGATTTCTTAGCACTCACAATGCAATTTAATTTCATATAGGCGCAGGTTTGAATCCTGCCCGAGGCCGTAGCCCGAGGCGAATTTATTATTTTCTTTCTTTGTGTAACATAAAGGGAAGATGGTTATATTTTATGTGTTGGTTGTGATTGGAATAGGCAATGCCAAGCCAAGGTCGTCATGAGACCTTTTATTTGATATCCCACAAAATAAATAAATAAAACATTTTGTTAAAAATTAAAAAAATTCCATACTAAAATTTCATGACGTCATATAACAGTGATCCGACGGGTTTTCGAGGAGAAAGAACTTGGTTTGGTATAAAAATATGGTTTGGAAATAAAAGAACATTTCGGGGATTGTGCACTTTGCATTTGCCAATCCGCGAAATGATCCTTTTTTCCGGCCAATGAGCGATTTCGGGGATTGTGCGTAACATATATACTTACAGTTTTCTTATAGTCCATGGAATTGGTTTATCTGACTTACATCGCATAAGGTAGAAGATTTTATTTTATGTGTTGGTTGTGATAGAAATAGGCTATGCCAAACCAAGTTCTTCCTCCTCGAATACCCGTCGGATCACTGTTATATGACGTCATGAAATTTTAGTATGGAATTTTTAACAATATTATGTTTTATTTATTTATTTTTTGGGATATCACATAAAAGGTCTCATGAAGATCTTGGCTTGGCATTGCCTATTCCAATCACAACCAACACATAAAATATAACCATCTTCCTTATGCGATGTAGTCGAAATCGCTTTTTTGGACGGATTTCCATGTATCATCATTATTTTTCTTACAGATAAAAAGTATTCAGGAAATATGTCGACACACAAAAACAAATACATTTACTATTACGTAAAAGGTAATAAAGGCAAAAAAAAATACAGTAAAACGTCGCATAAAGAACAAAAAAGTAAAAACAATGATATGAAGGTTCCAAATGTGAGAGTGTCCGCGAAAGGTACACAAAGTAAACGCGAATTACGCAAAGATGATCAACGTACAATCTCAAATAATATTCAACGTAAAATAGCAGCAACGAAACAACTAACAATCGGAAATCCAGAAAGTTTAAATTTATATTGTAGCTCGGTGAAAATTAAATCTCCATTTAATTTAAACGTAGAGTTTGCTAATTTTGAACAAGCAAATGGAGAACCTAATCAAATGGATGCACAAAACAACCGAAGATCATCGCGGTACTCCAAAGTTACATTTCACAAACCAGAAGTGACAGCTGTAATACCCGGCGAAAAAATAAAGAAGACAAAAAGTAAAAGAATTAGAAAAAGGGGAGAATATAAATCTAATTATAATAATAATATTTCTTCATTAGTTACATCAACACGAACAACAAAACGTTTTTCTGAGGAAAGAAATGATGCAGCAGAAATAAAAAAATTAAAAAGTCGAGAGAGAAATAAACAAGAACCAAAACGTATAACAAGCGATAAAGGAAATGAATACAAAACACATAAGCAACTACAAAAAACTAGTAATACTTGTCTGCGCGCAACAAGAATAGAATCTAGTTTCAGTATTAATATCGAGTTTCCTAATTTCAATCATCTAGATACGATATCCTCTAGAACAATGCACCAAGACAAATATGAGAAGAATGAACAGGCAACTACGAAAAAAGCTTTACTTAATAAGTACCTATGTATTTTGAAATTTGTTGGGGTAGGAACTTCAAAGCAGTCATGCAGTCGTAAAAGTATGCAAACCACTGCAGTTCAAATTAAAAAATCACCAAAACAAATTACATCAGCGAAAACAAAATCTATTCAAACTAAAAGAATAAACAACAAATGTTTTTATTCAACATATACATCATCTTCCATGAATCACGCTAAAAGTGACCATAACAAGCTGCAAGAAGGAAAGAGCTATTGTGGATTGAGTCATCATTTATGTGATTCTAAATTATGTCAGAAGTTTGATCAAGATCGCAAAGAGACACTTAGATCTAAAAATGCAGTGCCGCTATCTAAAAAATTTGACTCTAACACGGCGGTACTAAACAAATCAGGTCATACAAATGCAAAATTTGCAACAAAAATAGAATCTTCTATTAGTTTCCAAATAGACTTTTCTAGAACAAGTATTCCTTGTATCACAAATAAAAAGAAAAGGCAACAAAAAAGGAAACCGAGAGTCGTAGATAAAAGTATAAGTCAATCAAGGCATGAAAAGAAAGAAACTCCTAAAAGAGTAGTCAGTGCAATATCTAATCAAACCAAGAGACGTAAAAGATGTTGCTTTACCTTATACAAAGAATCTTCTACAAATACCAATAAAATACGGCGTGCTCGAAGACGACTTCACGTAGGAGAGTATAATAATGGAATAGCTTCTTACATATGTGATTCTATTGAATGTTTCAAGCGAAAACAAGCTCTTTGTAAGTTAAATATAGGGGAACGTATATCATCAATAGCAAAGCCAAATAGAACTATGCGAAAGAGATATATTGAATTAAATACGGGGACAAAAGAAACATCTAGAAGTAAACATGACAGTAAAAATAACAGGAAACAGATTGTTCTCCAACCAATACGAGATAATTTGACATTTAGGCGCGCGATAAGTAGAGAATCATGTTTTAATGTAGAACTTTCAAAAACTACTCTTCCATCCCCGACACATGTAGTTAAATATCGTCGTGATAGTCAGCGAACAATGTTATTACACAGGAATGAGCAAAAAACTTTTATTGATAAATGCCTATGTATTTTGAAATCAATGAGATCAAAAACATCTAAAAAAAGTTATGAGATAAAAATAATAAAACCGACGCCAACACAGCCTAAGAAATCACTGCGCACCACTGAACAAAACCTTAAATATAGAAAATCTACTACAAACACAAACAAGGTCAATCCCTCGAATACGGAATGTGCCTCTAAGGCAGGTTTTTATGAAAAAAGGGAATCAAAAGTCAGAAAAGTTAGTCATACAAGTATTTCACCAACTCGGGATATGACTTTTCATAAAGAATTTGTTGAGGATCCAACATCTTGCAAACAGAAAATATCCCGACGTGCGACGAGAATAGAATCAAAATTTAGTTTTAATATAGAATTTTCTAGAATAAGTATTCCATCAGTCACAGAAAAAGAACAAACGGATGAAATTCACCATAAGATAAAAGCCAGAAAGCGCAAAAGATGTTGCTATACATTATACAAAGAATCTTCAACAAATACCAATAAAATCAAGCATATCCATCAACAACTCCAAGAAGGCGAAGGCGGATGTAGTTTACCACAAAAAATATGTGATTCCGCTAAATGGCTTAAGCGAATATTAAAGCAAGACGAGCATTATATACCCACAGTCAAATCCTCAAAAAAGAAAGAAAGCAACAGATTTCAATAGCCAGATAAAGAAAAATGGTTCCGAAATTGTAAAATCTTTTGCATTACATAATATTAGTAAAAAACATAGCCACACGCCGCACAGTTTTCAACAGTCTTCTCAACGTGCAATAAAATAGAATCGAGTTTTAGTTTTAATATAGAGTTGTCTAAAACTAGGTTACCACTAGGGGCTGAAAAACGATTTAACAGACAGCGTCATGATATTCAGAAAAACCGTGGTGATTTTCAGGAAAAAAAAATCCCTAATTTCCAACATAAACGAAATTTTATCCAAGAATGTTTTTGTTTATTAAAGTCGCTAAAATAAGAAGTAAACAATTCGACAGTACTACTAATAGAGCCATAAACAAAACAACTTCATCTCAAAAAAATCAATTAGAGGCTTGTGTGAGGCATAGTAAGACCTCGAGCACAAACACTAGGAAATCAAAGCAATTCCAACGTGGCTCGCGTAGAATTCAAGCAGAAGAGTGTGAACCTGGCTTTTGTGATCCTATGGAATGTTTGAAGATATTACAAGTATCATCAGCGTCGCAAACTTCGCCTAAAGTTAGGTCACAGAAGAAAAATGATACATTTAAAAACGTCGTCTTCCAACACAAATGGTCATTTAAATCATTTCGTGAATGTCCTGGGCTTATAACGTCAGCTGCATCAAAAAAATATACTAGTATCAAGGGTAAAGATAATAAACGTCATGCATTAAAAAAGGACGATATGATAATTAGAAAAAATGTGAAACATACCTCATCACAACTAGAACGGAGAATTATTTCCTGTGCATTTGGTGATGCAGAAAGATACAAAAGTGATAATATGAACGGTAATTATGAAACCAACAGAAATTACCTTGAACGCTTGTCAAATCACATGGTCGGATATGAATTATCATCACCCTCATGCCATTGAATCCTCCAGGCGGGCAATTAGAATCGAATCATGCTTTTAGTTTCCAGGTAGAATTTTCCAAAACGAATGTCTCGTCTGTTCTGGAAAATCAAAATCCCCTACGACAAGCATCGTGAAAATAAGTCAAAGGAACTTCAGAAATTATACCGAAAACAAGAAGGAAAAATAACCTAATTGAATTAAAAACTACCGAAAAAATTAAATCTAAAAAGCTGGATAAAAAAACCATAGCATCAATAACATCACAAACAATAAAATATAAGAATTGTTTTTGTACATTATTCAACAAAATTAATTCTCCAAAATCTCCTGTAAAAACTTCTTCCACGGATACTAACAGAACTAAGAAGTCTAATGTTGAGTGTGTCTATCCTGCGCCTGGTCATTATCGACGAAAAAAGCCTAGTCTCAATTTTCAGTATGAATGTGATTCAACAACATGTGGTAAGCATAAGTTAGCATCGGCATCACAGACACGCATCAAAAACCAAGGCAAAGCTAATCAAACCAAGCAAGATGTCGATGTCATGAGCGTTTTTAAAAGAAAAAAGAGTTATGAAAAATTCCAACATCTCAACCGGAACGAAATGTGGTTTCATGTAAATGTGATGTCGCAAAAGGACGAAAAACTGATGACATTTACGGTCACTCATATAAAAATGATAACAGTAGCAATCGTTCAAATCGAGTAGTTGAACATTACTTGCCAACTTACGTGCGTAAGTCTATGCAGCATTTACCAGCTTACGCCGATGAATCCTCCCGGCGGGCCACTAGAATCGAGCCTAGTTTTAGTTTTCATGTAGAATTTTCCAAAACCAATGTTCCATCAATATCTGAAACAGAGCATCCCACTACGAAACATCGTAGTAGGAAGAAGATGATGCCTAAACTTCAATATTCGAACACAAAACAGTGTGACAAAAGTTGGTTCCTAAAATAGAGCATCCCAAACAAAACACCATGGCAAACAGTTTGAGGAAATCTCAAAATCAAACCAAAAGCAAGGAGAAATTTAGCAAAGCCTAGTCTAGCACAATTGCCAGTTGATGATTGCTATGTGTGGTAAATAATACAAAAAGAAAAACAAAAGAGATAAGATTTTACAAGTTTTTCATGTTTTTTTGCCTTAACTTTAGTTTCTTTCTGTAATCATCGTCTTTTTTTCTCGCTCGAGGTTTAATTTTTGGGTTTTTATTCAGCTTATTTTTTCGATGTTTTGTGGCCTGCTGAACTTTTGGAACTGGTGGAATGATTGTTCTAGAAAATTCAATATTGAAACTAAAACTAGATTCGATTCTTGTGCTGCGTCGGGAGGAATCGTTAGCATGGGCTAATGACTGCTGGGAAGTTTTACCAACATAAACTTGTGACTTACGTTTGACTACTTCGTTTTATTGAATCTTTCATTTCATAATTTGTGATCAATCGGCGATTCCTTTCAACATTGTTATAAGGTTTGGTATCACCACATGGACATGAAATCACATTTCGTTCATATTGTGTTGCAAAATGTTTTATTACTTTATTTTTTTCGTGCCGATCTTAACATCGACATCTTGTGATGAGAGAAATAAAGATTTATTATCTTCTTTTGACCTGTTAGCTCTGCTTTTGTTGCTGATATGGTTTTGTGATTCCTTTGAAAGCGTTGACATGATGCATTCACACAGAATATTTTCTTTTATCTGCTTTTTTTTCATTATTTGCAGACGAAGGGCTTGTTTGCTTTGGTGTGATAATGTTTGTGGATGATTTTTTAGAACGAGGTTTGGAAGCTATCCGTTTTTTTGATTAAACCCAACGTGCAAAAGCCAACGCTTAATTATTTTTGTTTGTGATGACACTGCCGCTAAAATCTTATCTCTTTTGTTTTTCTTTTTTGTATTATTTACCACACATAGGCAATCATCAACTGCAATTGTGCTAGACTAGGCTTTGCTAAATTTTCTCCTTGCTTTTGGTTTGATTTTTGAGATTTCCTCAAACTGTTTGCCATGGTGTTTTGTTTTGGGATGCTCTATTTTAGGAACCAACTTTTTGTCACACTGTTTTGTGTTCGAATATTGAAGTTTAGGCATCATCTTCTTCCTACTACGATGTTTCGTAGTGGGATGCTCTGTTTCAGATATTGATGGAACATTGGTTTTGGAAAATTCTACATGAAAACTAAAACTAGGCTCGATTCTAGTGGCCCGCCGGGAGGATTCATCGGCGTAAGCTGGTAAATGCTGCATAGACTTACGCACGTAAGTTGGCAAGTAATGTTCAACTACTCGATTTGAACGATTGCTACTGTTATCATTTTTATATGAGTGACCGTAAATGTCATCAGTTTTTCGTCCTTTTGCGACATCACATTTACATGAAACCACATTTCGTTCCGGTTGAGATGTTGAAAGGAATCGCCGATTGATCACAAATTATGAAATGAAAGATTCAATAAACGAAGTAGTCAAACGTAAGTCACAAGTTTATGTTGGTAAAACTTCCCAGCAGTCATTAGCCCATGCTAACGATTCCTCCCGACGCAGCACAAGAATCGAATCTAGTTTTAGTTTCAATATTGAATTTTCTAGAACAATCATTCCACCAGTTCCAAAAGTTCAGCAGGCCACAAAACATCGAAAAAATAAGCTGAATAAAAACCCAAAAATTAAACCTCGAGCGAGAAAAAAAGACGATGATTACAGGAAAGAAACTAAAGTTAAGGCAAAAAAACATGAAAAACTTGTAAAATCTTATCTCTTTTGTTTTTCTTTTTTGTATTATTTACCACACATAGGCAATCATCAACTGGCAATTGTGCTAGACTAGGCTTTGCTAAATTTCTCCTTGCTTTTGGTTTGATTTTTGAGATTTCCTCAAACTGTTTGCCATGGTGTTTTGTTTTGGGATGCTCTATTTTAGGAACCAACTTTTTGTCACACTGTTTTGTGTTCGAATATTGAAGTTTAGGCATCATCTTCTTCCTACTACGATGTTTCGTAGTGGGATGCTCTGTTTCAGATATTGATGGAACATTGGTTTTGGAAAATTCTACATGAAAACTAAAACTAGGCTCGATTCTAGTGGCCCGCCGGGAGGATTCATCGGCGTAAGCTGGTAAATGCTGCATAGACTTACGCACGTAAGTTGGCAAGTAATGTTCAACTACTCGATTTGAACGATTGCTACTG
>JARACY010002651.1:0-40464 GCA_029255725.1 Scrobipalpa atriplicella
TCTCGTTATGACGTCTAGTAGAGTAGAAAAAAAAATTAATGTTCGCATTCTTCTCGCATTGACACTGCACATACAAAGAGAAATATGTGCGTGAGACGTGTCTAGCATGCAGCAGAATTAGGGTTGGCGCTGCTGACTCATCGAACTATACTGTTTGTGTGTGTGCGTGCTTGAATAAAATAAAAAGTAATAATTTAAGTAATACTTACCAGTGTATGTGTGTGTGCGTGCTTGATTAAAATAAGTTCTTGCAATAGCTACAATTTCTGGGAATTTAATAAATATGCTCGCACACCACGCATTAAAAAAAACCGTTCTGATTAATTCTTATGATTTGTTAAATTACTTTCAATGTATGATCGTCGAAAAAAAAATGATTTTTCTCATTTTAAAAAAATAAATTATGAGTCTTTTTTAGTACAATTTTTCAGATAAAACGAAAAAAAAACGCAATTTGTAAGCTCTACATTAGCGATGGTAAAACCATGGTAAAACTTTAAAGTTCAAGTTACATTTTCATCCCATTACGCACCTAAACATTGATATAAAACAAAAATCCATTATTGTGTATTTGTTGGGCGTGTCTAACCCTACATCTTAGAAGGATTGATTACGTTTCAAGTTCCATATTCAAACTGGCCACTCACTTTCCAGTGCGCACCGAATTGCGTTGACTTTAATAACGCATGCCTGGGCGCATGCGCGGTGCGGTGATACCATCGCGTGCGTGCGCCTGCGCAGCTGTTAACATTGCTCGCGGTTATAAACTGACAGATTTATCGAGCTTAATTATTGCCGACGAGGCACATGCTCTTCAAATTTTACTATTTCTCTGGAAAGAGTAGCATAAGATGTGAATTGCGTCAATTCGTTATATACGATTAGAAATTAATGTTCTACGATAAACTCGATTCAAACATCAATATCTAAAGCATTCGGTTCGTGGAAAGCCAATAAACACACAAACCACCATTTACAGTTTAATAACAAGTCGATTGACACACTCTGACTTCAAGTGAGGGCCGAACCCTATTTGGTTTTACGTCTTTCGCAGCCGTAAACCGTCGCCGCCACACATCAATCGGCGCTATCAGGCCTAAGCCACAATTAATCTGCTGAAACCAAACCGGGCCCCAGACGATGACGTGGGCATTTTATACCCCTTTGTGTGCGGATACACTTTGATCAGAGCATCGGAACAATCCGGAAGGTCGCGTAATCAACTAGCGATTGTGTCGGCGACTGCGGGCGGGCTTACACAGAAACGTCATTATGATGCTTCTGCCGTTCATCAACAATTCCACCCGGTTGTGCGGAAATATCGCTACTGTGGCGGCGTTGAGTGCTCCAGATTTCCGATAAAGAAAATATTGTGACACTACCACGTTTACACAGCTTGTATAGGTCATGACACGACACTTGAGCAGGTGCTCGGTAGACGGTTTATCTAAAATAGAAAAGATTTATAAACAGTAGGATAAAGGGAGATAATATATGATGCATAACAATAAATGATTCAGGTCAAACAAGCGAGATTGTAGACATAACATACTACTTGAAGACAGCAATCGAATCGACAAGATAGACATTAAGATTGGCAGTAAAGTTGGAAAGTAGAAAGCGATATCTAAAGGGGCAATCTATACAGCACTGAGATGACTGTGTTTATCTATATTAAGCATGTAAAGTAGTACAGCCTTAAGCTGTCAGCATTGAAAACCATAGGGGGGACCTTATCTTTTGCACGTGTAAGCTCGCTCGAGTAAACAAATACTGATGTAAAATTAGAATCCGCAAATTATGAAGTAGGTAGACGGAAAATAAAGAGGACAGGACGAGAAATGTAATTATGTTTCAAGTTAGAAGTGGCATGCGATTAAATGAAACAATAGCCACAGGGCAGAACAAAGAAGTGGCATTAAAAAGGTTGCGTGCTTCTTTTTTACTGTTCGTGGTTTTAGTTTTATGACGGCCACATTACATTCATATCTGTTAGAAACTTTTATAAGCAATCGTAGAGCAAATACTAAATCTTTCAAACCATTAAATGTGTAGATTCAATCTCAGATGTGAAGCCATGACAGCCACTTCAATTTTCCAAATGAAATGCAGATTTTACAATTTCAATTTCTTCTAAACGTATCCCGGTCTATTACTGCTCCGACCAATTCCAATCTGTGGGATGACGAGGTCTAATATTGCTGTGTCATGCGTCCGCATGTTCCATTTACTCACAGTGTAGATGTAGAATGTAGATCCACGTGTTTAGAGGTCTGATGTACATCGAAAGGGTATTAATATGAAGTTGATATTAGATTTTAGATTATTAGGTAGTTGGTACATGTTATCGGGACGTGTCTCAGTTGTTAGGATGAAATATACACATATAGGTAGGTTCTACTTCATTTAACATATGTATTTGCCCAATTTCCTAGATTAGTAAAACGCAAATTCTGTTTATTATCGTTCAACACTTTAATTATGGCAAATATTTGCATTATTCCTGTCTTCTGCCGGTAGAAATTTTCTTCTTAATGTTTAAAAAACATTTCTAGATAATTTTCCTATCCTATAGCGCTTTCAAAAAGTATTTTGGGAACCTCCATGGCTCGTTAAATCGCAATTGAAATGGCGATGCCACCACCGTTAAGTGGTGGATAATTTATTCCACATCCGGGAAATAGCGATGAATCGATTCCGATGTCGAGACACGTCCCGATAACATGTACCAACTACCTAATAATCTAAAATCTAATATCAACTTCATATTAATACCCTTTCGATGTACATCAGACCTCTAAACACGTGGATCTACATTCTACATCTACACTGTGAGTAAATGGAACATGCGGACGCATGACACAGCAATATTAGACCTCGTCATCCCACAGATTGGAATTGGTCGGAGCAGTAATAGACCGGGATACGTTTAGAAGAAATTGAAATTGTAAAATCTGCATTTCATTTGGAAAATTGAAGTGGCTGTCATGGCTTCACATCTGAGATTGAATCTACACATTTAATGGTTTGGAAAGATTTAGTATTTGCTCTACGATTGCTTATAAAAGTTTCTAACAGATATGAATGTAATGTGGCCGTCATAAAACTAAAACCACGAACAGTAAAAAAGAAGCACGCAACCTTTTTAATGCCACTTCTTTGTTCTGCCCTGTGGCTATTGTTTCATTTAATCGCATGCCACTTCTAACTTGAAACATAATTACATTTCTCGTCCTGTCCTCTTTATTTTCCGTCTACCTACTTCATAATTTGCGGATTCTAATTTTACATCAGTATTTGTTTACTCGAGCGAGCTTACACGTGCAAAAGATAAGGTCCCCCCTATGGTTTTCAATGCTGACAGCTTAAGGCTGTACTACTTTACATGCTTAATATAGATAAACACAGTCATCTCAGTGCTGTATAGATTGCCCCTTTAGATATCGCTTTCTACTTTCCAACTTTACTGCCAATCTTAATGTCTATCTTGTCGATTCGATTGCTGTCTTCAAGTAGTATGTTATGTCTACAATCTCGCTTGTTTGACCTGAATCATTTATTGTTATGCATCATATATTATCTCCCTTTATCCTACTGTTTATAAATCTTTTCTATTTTAGATAAACCGTCTACCGAGCACCTGCTCAAGTGTCGTGTCATGACCTATACAAGCTGTGTAAACGTGGTAGTGTCACAATATTTTCTTTATCGGAAATCTGGAGCACTCAACGCCGCCACAGTAGCGATATTTCCGCACAACCGGGTGGAATTGTTGATGAACGGCAGAAGCATCATAATGACGTTTCTGTGTAAGCCCGCCCGCAGTCGCCGACACAATCGCTAGTTGATTACGCGACCTTCCGGATTGTTCCGATGCTCTGATCAAAGTGTATCCGCACACAAAGGGGTATAAAATGCCCACGTCATCGTCTGGGGCCCGGTTTGGTTTCAGCAGATTAATTGTGGCTTAGGCCTGATAGCGCCGATTGATGTGTGGCGGCGACGGTTTACGGCTGCGAAAGACGTAAAACCAAATAGGGTTCGGCCCTCACTTGAAGTCAGAGTGTGTCAATCGACTTGTTATTAAACTGTAAATGGTGGTTTGTGTGTTTATTGGCTTTCCACGAACCGAATGCTTTAGATATTGATGTTTGAATCGAGTTTATCGTAGAACATTAATTTCTAATCGTATATAACGAATTGACGCAATTCACATCTTATGCTACTCTTTCCAGAGAAATAGTAAAATTTGAAGAGCATGTGCCTCGTCGGCAATAATTAAGCTCGATAAATCTGTCAGTTTATAACCGCGAGCAATGTTAACAGCTGCGCAGGCGCACGCACGCGATGGTATCACCGCACCGCGCATGCGCCCAGGCATGCGTTATTAAAGTCAACGCAATTCGGTGCGCACTGGAAAGTGAGTGGCCAGTTTGAATATGGAACTTGAAACGTAATCAATCCTTCTAAGATGTAGGGTTAGACACGCCCAACAAATACACAATAATGGATTTTTGTTTTATATCAATGTTTAGGTGCGTAATGGGATGAAAATGTAACTTGAACTTTAAAGTTTTACCATGGTTTTACCATCGCTAATGTAGAGCTTACAAATTGCGTTTTTTTTTCGTTTTATCTGAAAAATTGTACTAAAAAAGACTCATAATTTATTTTTTTAAAATGAGAAAAATCATTTTTTTTTCGACGATCATACATTGAAAGTAATTTAACAAATCATAAGAATTAATCAGAACGGTTTTTTTAATGCGTGGTGTGCGAGCATATTTATTAAATTCCCAGAAATTGTAGCTATTGCAAGAACTTATTTTAATCAAGCACGCACACACACATACACTGGTAAGTATTACTTAAATTATTACTTTTTATTTTATTCAAGCACGCACACACACAAACAGTATAGTTCGATGAGTCAGCAGCGCCAACCCTAATTCTGCTGCATGCTAGACACGTCTCACGCACATATTTCTCTTTGTATGTGCAGTGTCAATGCGAGAAGAATGCGAACATTAATTTTTTTTTCTACTCTACATCGACGACATAACGAAGGCTCTCGATATGAAGTTGTACATCTATTTCAAAGGGAAGAAGGGGTATCATATCCAACTAAAATACCAAATACTTAAGTATTTTTAAGTTAATAGAGTGCTGGTCTGTATGTTTAGGGTTTTTTTAATAGGGTGGATGGAGTAAATGTTAGGATGGACAAAACAGAAAAATGTTCTGTTATTGTTTTGTTTGTAATGAATAAATTAATATAATACTTATTTTTAAGCCGAAAAAAATTGTCGCACAGGAACACGCAAAGGTAAATTCGCGACTGAAACTGCAATTCGGAAAGCAGGCAGTTTATATTATCTCCTATTTGAAGTTAAGCAAATTCGGATACACATTATGAAGCGTCGCATATTGACTCACGGAAGAGCAAAGTTAGTTAGCCAACTATGTTGCCTACCCGAGGAAAATTCCCCGCACCGCAGGCAAACTAGCGTAAGTGCCGTTAACGAAACATATTAGAAATTAGTTCCCTTACTTACCCTAATCGACTTGAACGACAACTTACACTATCACTTTGATCGGTGACGTGTTCAGAAGTTGTTGTTGCTGTCACAGGGTTTCTAACTGTTTCGCAACATTGATTGGATTATTCTGATACCGCTCTTGAGAATAGGTTACAATATTGGAGTTGTTTCTGTTCTGGCTAACATATTAGAATACATTAGTTTTTGGTCAACCAAGCGGTAGCAGGCTCTGCAAGGGGACGCATGGCTTGGCAACTTTCTAGCTGGAGTCCGGCGCCGAACAGCTTTCTGTGTTCCGTCGGTGCGTGACAGTGCCATAACAGGCAGCTTCTGGATGAGCTCGCTCCATCGTCGACTCTGTTACTTTCATCCCTGACCTTGTGTCTTGAGTCAAGAGCAAGCTCATATCTAGAAATATAAATAAAAAATAAAACAATGTTTGTGCTGCCTATCTTTTAATTAGAAAAAGAAAAGAGACATAAAATCATAAGCTGACTTTAGGACTGTCAAAGTGACGTTTTCTGATTAATATAACTCGTTTTTAGACAACACCATTAACACGACTTGCAAGACGTGTTAATTTTGTATGTAAGTTTTGTAAATAAGTTTTGGTTAAATTACTTAGGGAGCACAACAAGCTAATTAAATTCTAACCAACCCATAATATTAACTACAGTACTGTTCACATTTCACCAATTCCTGTTTAATATTAAATGCCGCGTATATTTTAAAATGGACATTTAATATCCTCAATCATTTCAAATATGTATGAGAAATTCGAATGCAAAATGCAAGAGTATTTCTCTCAGTAATTGTTAATACACTGTTGCAGATTAAATAATGGTCATATTTTGTTCCGAGTACAAAACTGAACATTATTATGGAATGAAACTGAACTGATTCGTACTCGTACGTAATATACATAACTTACCGAGATAGTTCATTCACCAAAGGGCTTTTTTAGAGTCTAAACTTTAGACCATTAAACCTAACAACTTTCTATATGGAACAAAGGTCGAAATATGACAGGTGACTTGATATTATTTAAGTCGTGTCTTATTCAACGCTAAATTGGCCTCAATGTCGTTTTAATCCTATAATGAAGAGACAGCTCCACTTACGTAGCCTAAATTGATGGAAACGAACAGGCTGGCTTAGCTAGTGAAACAGAGAATTTCAGCCGGGTTGTTCCACTGCGGCTCAAAAATTTGTAATCCTTTTAACACCATTTTAATTTCATTATTCTGAAAGTGACGTGACAATTTTGAAATTAGCTTTGACAGGTGTTTCATATCCAGGATTGAGACCTGGATTATTACCTACTTAAAAGCTGTTTTCGCAATGTTTTCGTTAGATATTTTGAGCAAGTCGGTTTATTTAGTTTGGTCAGGACAATGCTAGCTGAATAACCTGAATGTCTGCAAGAAAAAAGATTCCGTGCTTCGGAGGGCAAGTTAAGCTGTCAGTCTCGGTCACTGTCTTGATTGTGATCGCTGTCGTGACATAAACCATATCAAACGCCTTAGCTGTGCTATCAGGCGGTTCAAAAACTCTGACACCAGGGTTTATCGGGTTGTTCCAATCGAAAACCCACTTGTTAAGGAAGAAAAAGATGGGTTACAGTGGAACTACCTTTCCAGCCGAGTCAGTTATTTCCATTTGAGCGCGTCATTCGAATTAATACGAGTTTGACATTTGGAAGTAGTTTCCACAACAGTTTACAAAATGTACGTGTACCGAGCAAATTGAATAACGTTTATTAATCAAATAGCGTCTCGGATTGGCAAGGATTCATTGCGAAAGCTTTCAAATAAAGCTATATATATATGGGGTGTGCTTAGGCGATGAGTA
Source organism: Scrobipalpa atriplicella (assembly GCA_029255725.1). Taxonomy (NCBI): domain Eukaryota; kingdom Metazoa; phylum Arthropoda; class Insecta; order Lepidoptera; family Gelechiidae; genus Scrobipalpa; species Scrobipalpa atriplicella. The sequence continues at coordinate 7,392 of JARACY010002651.1, forward strand.
GCGTTCTAAAACTACCTAGGCATTTAAAAAAAAAAATGTTTAGCAAGGGCCTATGTTTGTGACCATGCTCAGAGGAGTAGAGAGGTAGAGACCAAGCAGTATTCTGCGATCCGTATACGTGTGTCTGAACGTTAGGTAGAGATCGCCTATCGTCAACCCTATTTTGGTCACCACCTGCCCTACACCTATCACAAAAAAAACCTTACTTCTCCGTTTCATCATCATCTCCCCAGCCTTTTCCCCTGTTTCACGGGGTCAGCTACCTAATCTAGGGGTTGAACGAGGATACTGGTTTTTACACAGAGCTACTTCCATCTGACCTCTGCAACCCAGTAGAAAAACCAGGCCCAGTCCTAGATTAAACTTTTGCCATGTTAGGAACAGGAATATTTTAAAAAAAGGCAATTACGTTATTATAATAGGTATATGTCTACAATTTTAATACCTATTATAAAAAAAAAACAGAGACTTTTCGAAAAAATAACACCGTTTAATTAAATAGTTTGGATTAATTTAATAATTTTACGTTTAACAAAACTTTTCGGATTAACCTATCTGATTAAAAATAAATCCCAGAACAACATTGATTTTTCAATACAAATTCTCTGCATTATTCCACCCAATATTAACAGGAACGGTATTATTAAAAGCAATACAGTTATCAGAGTTTCACAGGCATTTCCAATAACTACAAAAGACAAATGTTACAGTAACAGCAGTTAACCTACAAAAGGTTACTTATTTATTATAAAGGCGGTACAATGGCAAAGGCTAAAGATTGCGTGTGTCTCTTGCACGCCATTTTGCTCGTAATCCAATAGTGGGGAAAGATAAAAGCAGGAAAGATAAAAGGGGTGGTTTAATGGAATTAAACAACGGTTGGGGGGTGTTAGTCCAGTCGGCTGAGGAAATAATGTATGGAGCAGGTTGCATTTATTGTACGCAAGGTTTTCGAACCAGGGCGCGGGCGGTGCCAGTGCCACGTGCCACCAACCCGCCAGGCTTGATCGGTATTTCGTGCGGATTTGATATTGTGGCATAGTAAAAAGTAGCCTTTGTTACTCTTAGTAAGCATAGTTTTATATTAAAGAGAGAATGTTTTGTAAAAACTTCTTGTAGTTTTTGAGATAATCCTTAACAAGCAAGCATACAAAGTTTTTCTTTTTGAATTAGTATTTTTTTTGCCTAAGCTGAATTGTGTATCTCAAGCAGAAAATGACAAAAATCTTTCAATAAGTTAAGAAAATGTCAAAGTACCTAGTCTGAGAAAATTTGCGTGCCTTATTTTCTAAAACCTAACATTTCTAGGTACCTACTGTTAGAATTGCCCCTCCCTTATTTTATATTATACAAAAAAAAATGTTTAGTACCTATGGCCATTATTTCTTAAATACGAATGGAGTAAAGTTTATCTATCACTATGTTATCTTTAATCCACACTGCGATTTCTGACCTTTCGTTCACTGGACTATGCTGCAAGCCGCGGTCTAGCCGGTCGTAAGCCGGACTACGGAATGTCTTTGTAGGAATTGCTCGGTATTATAAAGAGTTTTGGCTTTGACGTTCGTTTGATTCGATTCTTTGTTTATTGAAAATTCTGAATCCGTTTTATTTTGAATTGTGGATGTTGTATTTTGGCGGATATGTTTGATTTTCCCATGGGAAAAAGTTTTTTTTTTTCGCAGAATAATCCCTAGCTAGTGATGCTTGAAAGTTTTTTGTGGTTGAGCGGTTTGATCTTGATTGCTGATAAAGATATGAAAAGATGTTTGAACAGTAAAACTACACTACTAACATATTTTTGCATTGAACCTTTATTTATTATAATATTATAATATCATTCTAATGAATCTTGTACGTGCGTCAGCATTGGTTTATGTTACTTTTGAAGATTTCCAGTTTCCACAGTTATTGTTGCAAATCTAAAATCTGGTAGGTACCTATTTATTGGTTTAATTTACACGGCTACTCACTTGAACTTCACATCTGGATATTTGGATATTTAGATTACCTACTTTCTTTAGTTCTTTTTGATTTTACTGGCCTATGTTTTACTTGTTCTACTTTACGCTCCCTTTGAAGATTGGAAAATGATTATTTGTTCTATTGTAATGAAGTTAGTTTGTTATTTTTAAATGATTGACTTTAAGCAAGCACCGAGCTATAAAGCAGCTACATTTTGAGATATACAAACATCACTCGTAATGTCATTGAAATAGTGTTTATACGCGCGCTACAGCCTGGCGGTCACGTTTGTGGTCGCGCGGCGCATGTGCAAAAATCGCAGTTAATCTAGTTATTTTGTTTTAAGTAGAACACACCAATTCATTATTGTTGTAATACCTCTTACCCCATTATTGACAAAGGCCAGCAAAATGACCGATAGCTTAGAGTATTTATCTCAGTGGATGGAGGGCTAAGCCGACGATTAATAGGTCGATTAGCAAGCGGCCAAGAACCGGCCGCCTTCGATTCTTCCTCGCAGGGTTGCCAGCCCTCTGACGGTGTTGCCACCAATAAAAATACAATAATTAATTGCTGACATCCATCTCCGATCAAGAGTATAATTAGAAAACTCTTGCCGATTAATCTTCAATCAACACTAATTTGTTTGTTGCCGGGCGTCAGTAATTGGGCCCAAATTGTAAGAGATGTTAAATAGACTGAGAAGGTGTTATCTTTTTAATACCTATAAAAAGTGTGAATATTTATGAAATATGTTGTTTTAAGCATTTTGATTATAGCCAAAAATATTATAAACTTTGACATCAAGTTTCATCGGTTTGTTCATCGGCTCAAAGGCCAAGACCCATACGAGGAAAGAAGATTTAAGACTTTATTATTGCTTAAATATATCTTAGACTTCTCTACCAACAGAACTTTAATAGCACTACAAATCTACAAGAGCTGATTACATGTATCGTCTACAAACTCATTAGTACAAGAGCTAGTGTTGGATAATAACGCATCATTTGCAAATTACAACCGAACTGCGGCGATTAGTGATAATTGCTCGGTTTGCCAAATTGTTAGATCTATGCGCTAGAGGGCGGGCGACGATATTGCATTGCTACGTTGCATTGAACCTCTAATTGACATTGACGTTTAGTGTACTCAGCTACAGCTATAGTCTGACAGATATAAGGTTGAGCTCGAGACAGCAGGAAGGAAAATTGAAATTCAGGCGAGGATTTAGGTATACTTAGTTGGCATCCATATTGTCGGAGTTGGTTCCTTTTTATGCCAACTACATCAAGACAACTCTATATCGTCGACGTACGAAAAGTTTGGTATGTCTGCCTCTATCAAAATTCTCACCTAATTCAAGGAACGAATCATGTAGACCTCTAAATGGGTCCATTCGGTCCGCAGTTCGCAACTAATATATTGTCTGTAGGCGTTGTTTGGCTCTCGACTATTTGCAAAGTTTCCTAACTGTATCGATCCACATTCTACCTATTATAGGACATGGTGATAGTGACACGAAGTGACGTTTTGCAGGTACAGTTTAGTTAAATACAGTTTGATTGAGTTACAATAATTGGCTACTTTCCAACTAGTCAAATCAGCAACTTTTTATGAAATGTCAAAAACGCTTTTTTGTATGAAAATAGTGAGTTATGACGTCACATTTTAGTAAATATTGACTAATCAAATCAATAACTTATATACTTTTTATTCGATTATTAAAATCTAAATGAGCATTTTTTTTTTAATGATGAATGAAATCCACAATAGTTTTAGCCATCAGTTTTAAGTATAAACGTTTTGATTTTTTTAAGCTACCCAGTCAAGTACCCAATTGAGTCCTTCTCAAACGTTTGCAAATATATTAATAAATAAATAAATTAAATACTTATGTGTGATCATGTAGGCTAGGTGAGACAAGATATAGTTTTCTATCAGTAAGACATTATATGTCTTTCAATACACATTTCACTTTCAGAAATTTTAACCTGTCGGATTTATAACTGCAGAGCATTAGATTGAGAAGTCTATGCTGAAAAAAATAGTACCTAAGTAGTATTGAAACTAGAAACATGTATCTTTATAATAGTTTTTTATTGTAAGGAAATTCCTTATCTCTTATCCAATCTACTTCAAACGATATCTAGAATGCTAAAGTATATTATTTTTATCAACCAGTCACTATCTCTACATTTTCAAAGCTATTTGCGGTAACATAAATAATAATCGTTGGCATAGTAGTGTATGTGTTTCGATTTTATTGTAATGTTATGTTATAATGAATCAGTCACTGGTAATTGGTGCCGATTGTGTTGTAGACATGACTTAATTTATTTTAGTTTGGTCCTGTAATTTTCTGAAGTTTTAATACTAAAGAAACAGCAACACAACAGCTGATTGTATTTTTTTTTATTCGGAATGGGTTTGCCCTTGACTCTAGACACCTAGGTCAGGAATGACCGTGACAGAGTCGACAATGGAGCGAGTAAACCCAGAGGATGCCTGTTAAGGCACTGGCATTCTCACGCACCGACGGAACACAGCAAGCAGTGACATGATTAAACTATAATAAGTTATGTTATGTTTACAACAGAATCGGCGCCATTGTTACGACGAAGTGTTACGTTATAGTTTACAATAGAGTGCGTGCATTTTTATTGCGTTCTTATAAATAAGTACATAGCTACATTTGAATACGTAGAACGTAGGTAAGTTAAACATTATTTGTGTTATTAAGAATTAAAAAAATTATAGAGAATTGTATTTTTCTTCCCACTGAAGTGTTTTGATGTGTGACCTTTTACGTTTATTTCGGGGTTATCTTCTGCTGCAATTTTTTCAGAACAAAGCAAAGATTGAGTGATTCATTATCAAGCAGCCTTTGGTTTTGACACTCATGTCCACAATTTTTTACACAGATTTTTGAAACTGTGACAGCTTTACATTTTTATAATAAAATTATCTAAAAATACACAAATTTTCGTTAAAAACCTATCGCAAAGTACATTTTGTTTACGTAAACATTACCTGTGCTGTATGTCGGCCATGTTTTGTTGTGACGTCACGCTGTCAGTTAGGTGCGTGGCAGCCCTGCGCACACGCACCTGCCGCCATCACTCAACGCATGCGCCGGCCGCGCCGGCCGCCGACATCTGTCCGAGGAGCCGAGGCATGCACTTCTGTTTTCTTTTTTTTTATTGCTTCCTAATTGCATGGCGACGACCCGTAGGTTATCGCATCTTGATACAAGACGTTTGCTACTGTTAAATGGTTAGGGGATGTTTTTGTCGCGTGCTGTTCTTTATACCTACCTTATTCTTTTGCTTATAGTATTTTGTTATATATGTAGAAGTTTATACTAACTTATTCATAACAATTTACTAAACACGGCACTATAAATGTTTAGTCACTTAAAGCGATAAAATTATTTAGAATTAATTTCACAACGTAATAAAATTACGCTAAGGTAGCAGTTTCATTAATATGTCACTTCTACCATTCTACATTCCAAACATGTTTACTGACCATTCCATTCGGTAGGAAGGTAGTTTACCACCATATTAATTATGAAGTACCTAAGTATTTATATTTTATGACACTCTCGATGTTCCGAGATAGATACTAAAAGTTATGTTTCATTTTATAAGTACTTATACAAACTAGGCCAAACAGCTGATTAGTGATATTCTATTGAAAATTTAAATGCTTTAAATAAGTTTTTAAAGTCAAAGACCTGAGTTTAGTTTAATTTGTGAAAAAGCTGCAAAATAGATGTAGAGAGGTGAAAGGTTTTAATACGGTCTCATTTCTTAGCAATATTTTTGCTTTTACCTAATGCCTGACTAAATCACAAGACACTACGAAATAGGTGTACGTATACCTTCTCTCTATCTCTCTTCCGTCTTACATAGAGGCTATAATTTTGTTTAAACCCCTCCAAATTACAGTTCTGCTGCTACCAGCTTTATTACTTCGACTAAACCAGCGATTGATGTCCTAGATAACAAATTAAATTTTGCTAGTTAACTGACGAGTAAAGTAATGGTGGTAATTCCGAGCTGGGTATCAAACCAGAGAGATTGTGGCACATGAGAGAATCCACCTTAGGTATTATAGGTATTACAAGGAGCGATGTGATCGGTCTTACTAGTACCAAATGTTTTCTTTTGGTATTATTATAAGTTACAGTGCCTGCTTACCATCAAGAAGAAGAAACTTAACTTAACATTATTTATCCGTCCAGTAGTTTCTGAGATTCAATTTCCTGCCTACCCCCTAAGTCGATTGGCGTGATTATTTATATCCTTGTTTACTCTCCAGGTGATACTGACTCAAATAAAAAAGTCCTATCAAAATCGGTCCAGTAGATTCTGAGATTAGCCCGGACAAACAGACAGAAAGACAGACAGACAGACAGACAGACAAAAATTCTAAAAATGGTTGTTTTGGCTTCTATTCCTATAATTAAGATCCCCTGTAACAATTTTTCATAAAAATCTTCAATGTACAGAAATCGGCCTCTTACAGTTTTATTATATGTATAGAATAGATAGATAGATAGGTATAGGTATTACAAGGAGCGATGTGATCGGTCTTACTAGTACCAAATGTTTTCTTTTGGTATTATAGGTTACAGTGCCTGCTTACCATCAAGAAGAAGAAAATCAACTAAACTTTTTTTTATTTGTTTGCTCTTGACTCTAGACTAGTTCAGGAACGTCAGAGATCAGAGTCGACTGTGGAACCAGCTCGCCTAGAAGATGACTGTTCATGTTTACACTAACTTTGAAGAGTTGTTCAGTCTATTCTATGCATTTAAATTGAAATCATTCAGGCACTCTCCTTCTGTCCATTCCGTTAGAAAGGAAATAAGCCCCGCCCCATCAAACTTAAAAACAAAAATAATAAACAGATTTGAATATAAAATTCGCATCTCCTCGGTTGTTTGCATAAATAGTCAGACCGACTCATCTGAAAGCCAGGGATTTGTAACAGATGTAGCTCTTCTTAGAAATCTAGATTTATCACTAGACGTCTTTACCTGCGGGATTAGTCTAGAAAGTTAGGCCCAGATAATGAGAGGACTTTGAACAGTTCGATACGGATTTCTGAAACTAGATACTACTATTTATTGGATAAATGTAGAGGGGTTTTGCATTTAAGCGCCCGGTTTTCTTCCCAGCGCGTTTTGTCTGATTCTAGCGATAGTCTAGTCTCTTTACATGCGATGCGAAGTCCTTTACTCTATTTTTTAAATCACTGTTAATTAAAGGTTTTTATGAACTTTTTTATAATAAAAAATAATTCATTGTTTTTTCCTCTATTTCAGGTAAGTTGCATCATTGTATAAAATCGATTTCAATACGGAGATATGCATGAGGTAAGTTAGGCATTAAGTATTTAGTTTATCAAGCAAAAAGATTATAAAATTCCCTATTTATAGTAAAAACTAGCAAATAACTTTCAACCTTCTTACGGAATCCGTTAAGGATTATAATAGTTTTACATTTTATAGACTCTTTCTTATATATGCATTTCTGTTATTCGATTATGTTACGATACGCAAGTACGCATCATTTGCATTAGTTTGTTCAACAAATTTTCAGTTATATGGTTATTTTGTATACCTATATTTCTCGATTTCGTAATTAATTTGTTCTCTTTTTGAAATAGACCAACAATCTACATACTTAACAGCTCTCTATGCGAAGCCGACAGGAAGTTACAAATAACAACTGTAGCGGCCAATTACGCATAACGTTACAAATAATAATGGCCCACTGTACTATTATTCACACTCGGTACAGGCGGATACAAATAGCTTTCACTGAATTAACTCCGTTCCATATTTAAAATACGTTATTCCGACAATTTCGCTCGTAATCAACAGAGAAAATGCCATTTATCCTTACAAAAGTCACAATATTGCGAAACGTACTCGCTTTCCGCTGACGAGGCAAATTTAATATTCGGCCGAGATGGTTGTTATGACGCGGGGGGTGACGCGGGGAGGGGTGGCACTCTCACAGAAAAATGCAAAATTTTACTCACGGCTCCCGTGTATCAATCATCCCCGTCTTCTTATTTTATCCGCATTATGTCTATCTCTGGCTCTACACCTGCGTTATAGTATATTAGGCAACGAGGGAATAAAGCAGTGTCTAACGTCACGGGCAGCATATTGAATCCTGAGCGGAATGAAGGATTCTAGGATTAATTCCCGAGCGCAGCGAGGGAATTAAATCTTTAATTCCTGAGCGAAGCGAGGGAATTATGACAAGAATCCTGAATGTAGCGAGGGATTCAAGTCTGCCCAAGGCGAAGACACATTTATTCCCGAGGAGCATACTATATTTTACACACCTACTGCACAGATTACTTAGACGGTGGCAGGCGTCTGTAAGATAATAAAGCTCAGAAATATACCTAATCATGTAATATTGATACATAAATAAATATTGAAAACATACCAGAAGCAACAGATCCGAAAGTCAATTCACACTCACTGAACTACACTTCACGTTCACAATCCACTACCTACGTATTTTTCCAAAAAACGAATTGATCGTATTTAACATATTCAACATAAATAACAAAATACGATAAAATACTAGTCACAATGTCTTCTGGAGTCAAAATATTAATTTCACTCGACAATTTACGAAATGGAAGTAATAATCAATGAGAGAAAAACTTTTGCAAAATCAAACCGCGTTTTCTTTTTTTTAGTTTCTTTTTTTTATACAAAGCAAAGAGCACATACAGATAACTAGTCATACAGCCTTTTTACACTCGCCGGGAGGCGCAGAAGGCGAGTGTGGCAACAGTTTTAATACACACACAGCCATATTTTTTTTTTCTGAAAATTATTTTCTTAGTAGTTCACATGACATTCCAAATTCAAATCACATAATAACCCTTGGGCTATTAAGGATTTCCATACAACTTTAAATCCCTTGGGATTATTTTCTTGCTTTAAACGCAAGTTCCTTGATACATTATGTTGATATAATAATGCAGAGGTGTGTAAAATTATTATAACTAACTTAGGTAGGTATTCATTCTATTTAGGTTTAACAAAAAGGTTCGTTTTAGTTTGTCTTTAATAATTAAAAAAAATATATATATTTTTATTAAATTTTGCACACCCATAATAATTATAAAAAAAAAATATTTGCGCGCTGCACATTCCTCATTATATTTAACACTACAAAATCTAACACTAATAATTTTCTTAAATTGCTTCGCCAAAGTATTTACTTTATCTGCTGGCTGATGCCATTTCTTTTCAAAAACGACTTTTTTATTTTCTGTAATCAATAATCATTTATCAAACACTCCCCTAATTAAAACAGGCTGTTTGTAATTCTATCACGAGCTCCAGCTTTATTGCGATTAAAAAGTAAGTTTGAATTTCGATCGTGCGAATTCCAAATCGGAAATTGAATAAAGAACAAAGTGACGTTCGGAAATTAGCTCGAAGAGTTTGTTGAATCGCGAGTGGGGCTGGAGATCATGACCGGAATTGCGTCACTCGAAGTTTCTGGAAAGTTAGTGTAAACTGAACACGAGGTTTGCCGTATTTAGGTAACTCGCCAATGGGCTACATTCTAAGGCATTTACCTATAAAGTTTCTCTGTGCCACGACTTTTTGGAACATGGAGCGATATTAAAAAAAATATGTATCAGAATTCTTCTTTTTCTGTATACTATTGTGAAGAAAATGAGCCGAGGGTAACTAGGTAGGTACATAAATCAATTCATATTTATTAGTATTACCTACTAAAATTACCCTAAATATTTGTCAGACGTGGTGATAAGGTTAAACTTTTACTTTTACTAAGCTTGCCTATCCCGGCAGTACCTACACACCAATTTAAATTTATTATTATTATTTTATTGAAATCAGGTTAGAAATATGTTGATTGAAATCGGCACCGATATTTAGAATTCAGGTAATCTCAGCTCAGGTAGCCAACACTCATTTCGTGAGATAATTATGGCTGGCAGCCAAATCTTTGCATGTAACCTTACCTACACGTAGGTACGTCCTTGTTTATACTTTAACTATTTACGCTTTCACAGATGTTAGCAATATCGAGTTGATTCAGATATTGGTTATGATGTTAGTGCGTTTCATTTTATTAAAATTTCTCGGAATAGGAACGATATTGAAAACTCGGTATATTCGGCTTGAATTGATGGCAGATACTTATTCATTTTAGTAAACTAAAATTAAAAAACTTGTTTGCTGTAATAAAGAGCAAAAGCTTTAAAAACGACTGGAGTATCAGCTAGCGCGGAATCGATCTCGGTTCTAAGCGATCATTTCTCCCAACATGTGATCCGGATTACCCCCTATAACGTCTTGACTTGTGATGCCGGCCAGATGGCGTATCCGAACGATATCCAACAGATGGGCTTATTTCACTTTTTTAGCGCCAGAACTATGATCGCGGATAGACATATTCCGGCCAGGGTTACGTTTTTTGCCGGATTATTAAAAAAGAAAGTTACATTTTTTTTTTCAGTAACTGGCTATTGATTACAGATTCTTTACTGCCTAAATCGCTGAAGGATACGACCATTAAGGAAACGAATATGAAACAGATGGCAATAAATATTCGTCTAATTTATAAACGTGTTATGATGCTGCCCAATAAAGAGCTACTATATCGAGACAGTGTTCAGTAAATATAATTATCCCCAATGATATACGATTGGCGGCGTACCGTAAAATGAAAGTCACTAGAGCTGGGCAGTTTAAATTCCACATACGACATTAGTTATAACTTTATACGAGTTGAAGCAGAGACGAAACAGAAAACTAGGACTAGAAATAGACTAGTAAAGCGCAAAATAGACCAGCTCGCTAGATGGAAACAAGTGCACTTCGAAGAGATAAAAGAAATCGCGTTATCGTACATAATTGAAGATCTGATTCAACGATAGATTTAATTGTATAAATACAAAAGTATTGGTTACAAATCTTTTCGTACGCATTGCAGGGTCGAATAAAGTACCTATTTAGAGTGAGCATTACAAACTGGGGGTTTCAGAGTTCAAGTCTCGTAGCCAACATTTGACCTTCCGAATAACGCGGTTCAGCCCCTACGTGAGCGAAATACTGGAAATATGAGCATATCCTGAATTTGTGCCGAATAGATCTGATAAAAGTGCGTTTTATCAGATAAACCGAATCTAAGGGTTGTTCAATATTTACTTGAGACGGATAAAACATTGTCTACATATTACAGTATTTAAGTTGTGGAACCATTTTGTTGTATAAATTTCTCGATAAATTGTTTCGAACGCTGTTTATCAGCTCGCACATTTATTTATCGAACATATTCAGAGACGAAACCAAATCCTAGATGCATTTTATTATGGCGACGAAGATGTTTACCAGCTTTGTGACAAACGTCGTTAGAATAACTGTAGAGGTTCAATTGATATACCGAAATTGGTCTTAGCAGACTCACGTCACGTGTTTGCCTGATTAGCAAATTTACCAATTATATAGGTGGTAGCATTTGAGTCTTTTGTAAGACTGATTTAGTCTACTTGTATGAAGATGTTTTACTGTGTCTCTGGTTTTGAATTTACTGATGAACCACCCAATTAGGGTAAATTTTGCGGGCACGTTGCATGTCGCTATATAAATAGGAAACGTTTCTGTTCATTCTTAAGTTTAATGGACTCTCTAGCTGACTTTACGGAGAGATCTTATGATACATACTATTCCCAGCATACTGCTTAGAAACAGTGGCGTCAAATAGAGCAATGGTCAATTTCAAATCCGCATTCTCGCTGACAGTTTGGACTGTATCCAGGTGCGAAGGAAGAATTTATTACGACTTTGAGACGATTTTGTGGGAAATTAATATGAATTATTGTAGCATTATTTTGCTCTTATATTTGCGTTTCTATGACTACTACTATGACACTTTGCTTGAATCAAAATGATATCTTCACTTTTATTCCAACATGAGTCGTTTTCGTTTGTGTTGCTATTAACTTCAAGTATACAATTTTGTTGTTTACTAAGTGTTTATTTATTGTACTCAGTACTTATATTAGTTGTAATGTTTCTTTAGAATGTATCCAAAGATTTAGTATCTACAAATGATACGAACATATTAAAATCTGTGGCTAAGAAGCAAGATTGAAATATGAAAGTTTTCCCGGCTTACTTAACTTTTTAAAGACAAACTTGTGTCTACTTGTTACTCGGGTCCGCTCGGGAGTGGATTCGCGGGGTCGTCATAAAAACCAACGGTTTAACTTAAACAAGATGAAATTTGCCTTGTAATGTCACTTTTCCAACTAATATAAGTAAGGCCTTACAACCAGCCAGCCTCGTGGCGAGACAGATATTTAGATAACTTTTAAAGCTGCTTATGCTGTAATTCAATGGCAACTTCGGATAATTTTGTCTCTTAAAAACTTCTGATTTTTCTAGCACATTTAAAAAGAACGAATTTATCTGTTAAGAAGTTGCAATTAATGTAGTCGTCCGAAAGCCGAAAACCCTTTCGGAAAGTTATCTAAAAATCCGGCCCGATCCTAATCAAGTCGGCATTAAGTGCTTCAAGTTTAACTTTTTAATTAAATCTGCCATGAATCAGTCGTTTTTGTTCGTGAATTTCGTTTCAAAATGAATCATGGATGTTTGATAGCTTTTTCGCGTGATTCGGCTAATGAGTTTAGTGCCGAGTTTGCTTTTCATGTTAGATACCCAGATACCCGGGTTATGCCAAACTATGCTGAAGTGTAAGCCAGGGTTTCTCAAACTGGGGTACGCCTTTAAGGGTACGCCATTTGACGGAAGGGTTCGCGAAAAGATTTCTATGTTGAAAATATACAAAACAAACATATTCCAGCGGGGCTATCAGGCGCACTGTAGACTTCGTTCTGTCTTTAAATTTTCTCTTTCGTGCGCACTTCACAAAGAAAGAGGTTAGGCATTAATCATAGTGAAGTATGCGACACGTGTAGACAAATCGAAGTCTTGCGCATCATGGCCCTGCAGAAATTGACTTAATTTGCGAAAAACATGCCCATCCATCACATTATGTTTTTCTACCATTTTTCTACTTTTCATGCAAAAACTTTCTTTGATAACTTTTATTAAAAATATCTTCTACAGGTAAATGTTTCTTTTCTTTTGGGTTAGGGGTTCGCGCTATCGTCTGGGTACTTCAACAGGGGTCCGCGAGGTCATAAGTTTGAGAAACCCTGGTGTAAGCTAACTTGCCGACGTAATGGAATCGAGAGAACTGCATTAGTTGCATGGTGCCCTCGCGAATTTGGATTCACTGCCTTAATGCTGTGCTAAATGTGTGTAATTACAATTATACAACAATTGTTTTAGTTTACTAACACTGCAGTGTGTGTTTCTGCTTTTGCGACTACATTCATGCTTTTGTTGCCTTGTCATAATTTGTTAAGGAGTTTAGGGTGGTTGGTGCCTATTTGATATTTTTTTCAGTGGTACATCCCACGTAACATCTCACATTTTGGTGGTGGTGGTGGCAGGCTTCGTGAATGCGTAGCCAATAATAGCTTGCTACTTTCCGTTAATGTGTGGAAATGCCTGCAACCCTGTCATAGAAATTATAAGCTGTCAAGGTCAGTTTAAAACAGCTTGACACATCTGTGTCAAACAGTGCCCCTGGTTGTTGGTTATGCTTACAACCTGTCAAGTACGCAAACGTCGTAGACGCACAAAAGTGTCGTCGATTTCCACTGTCCATTTAAGTAGTACTCAAATGGCCACATCCATATTCATGCGTGCGGTTCGTCTGCACATGGCCGGGTTGTATTATTCATGCCGGCTCGCCGATTGCCGAGTGGCAATCATTCCGTAACCCCCGTCTGGCAAATGATTTGTCATACCTGACGGCACTTGTTCGATGATTGTTTGCGTTCTAGTTCTGAAGGATTTTTCTGTGTCTCGTTTTTTTGTACAATTGACCTAATCTTGATCCTACTTGGGTTGATGAGGCTTGTTTTTAGTATAAAGTTCGTCAATGGATTATAAGTATTAGAAATCGGCTTTAAAAAGTCCTGGTATCCTCAGAAGCATTTTTTTGATGGATCATTATTTTGCTTGAACACGGTAAAAAAATCTTGCATTCCTCTTCCTCCCTTCTTTCCTTTACTGCAAATCTTGTTTTCATGCCTTTATTTACGCTAAACTATTTATAATTCACATAAAGCCGCCCATTTTTGCTATTTGGCGCGTTTGTTTCAGCTCGCATGTAAGTTGTGAGCAAAGCAGCAATTCTGTGTGTCGAAACTAGTCGTATTCAGCGGGTCCGCTCGCGTTACTACTCTACTCGTGTGCATTCACTCGCGCTGTTTGTGTATGCAACATAGAGATGAGCCGGATGTAGCGGGGATCAACAATATCGATACTATTTTAATATTAGTATAGCTCACAAAAGTATCAACAATGTTAGCAATTCGGCAAGAGCACGCCTTAATAAAAAAAAACTAAATCTCAACAAAAATTTATTGCCGTCCCTTTCTGTACTCTTATGATAGAAAACGGACTGGACTTGTATTAGTTAAGTCGTGTCTTTTGCAACGCATAGGGGCCAAATTCGACAAAAATGGAACTGTTTAGGTTCATCATTAAGTACTATTCTAAGAATAATATAAGGCTAGTTATTACGGGCTTAGATTGTGTCTAGAATAGTAAGTATATTGTATATAGTTTTTCTCAACTGAAAAATTAATGGTGGTAATAAATTTCACAACAAACAATCCAAGTAAGTATTTAACTTTAGCAGCAATTTATTTATACGTTAACCGTGTGACTAAGATTTTGCAATGAGATTTTTATTTCTGCAGTTGATTAGGATTATTAAGGTGCTGCAACGTATAATTATTGTGAATAAAAAACAAGTAATTAAAATTGATACAAGATAAAAGATAAGTGTAACTTGTTTGAAAACAAACGTCCTTATTTCAAGCAGCCATCTTGGAATCTTGCATTTTAATGTAGATGCTATAGCATACACCAACGTGAACAAAGACGATTTCAGTCCAAGGGCGATTCAAGACATCTAGCATATCAGTGGTTAATAATTGCGGAATAAAGCCGCATACAATGGATACACGGTGTTTGATAAGATCATGGCGTGTGAACTGGTGTTATCAAGGCTCAATCACTCGCCACCATAATCTAGAACGGCCTTTGAATATGAAGCAAGGTGAAACGTTTACTTTTATTGTTTATCAGTTTCGTGGCTAATTCACAACAATGGAAAACGTTATGTCGAATTTCGCGTAAACATTTTAAATTGATTGTAATCTTTTATAGTTAAACTATTTCAAGTTCACATGCTTGTAATTTGTAATTTTTTTTTTTATTGCTTAAACTTGGGTTTGCAATTTTTTTTAGGTTTTAATAGATATTCTTCCATGCTGGACTGGGAGCGATAGAAAAACATAGAATGTGCCAGCTGCATCTCCTCCCGGGCATGCTGTAAAAACCAGCTAAGGGATTCGAGGGTTTTAATATATTGTAATCTAGGCGATGGGCTGACAACCTGTCACTACAGCAATATACAGATTTATCTTAAACAACCCTCAAAACTTGTCAGACGTGGCGTAATGACCTTTGTTTGGGTCGTTAACGCTCTGCCTACCCCATTAGGGATAAAGGCGTGATTTATGTATGTATGTATGTATTAATAGATACTGGGTGGTACCTATACCTACTGGGAATACATCATTTATGTATTTGCTTGGTAGAGATAGAGTGATTGAAATTTAATCGATTTATGAATCACACGGCTGATAAATTGCTACAACTAGTGACTTGTAATTTTACTTAATAATGTTGTAAATATCGGTCAGGCGGTCAGTAACAACTTCGCTATAAATTAACCTCAGCTTGCATAATCGTGGGAAAATCCTTGCGATTTACACTCGCTCGGGTAGTTTGCGATAAATATTTATCGATATCGATTATTGTAGCGTGCACATCACTAGCAACAGCTACTTCCCACGGCCCGGTTCTAATGAGGCGTACTGTGTTGAGTAACTGGGGGAGGCTTTCAACAACTATTAGCCTTCGTTAGAAAATGTTTTTTTTTTTTTTTTTACTTTCTTCTGTAGTGAGGAGTGACAATGTCTGTTAATTACGAGTAGGTTAGGTACATTCATGAATGTTAATAATGTCGTTACTTTTATAGAAACAAGACACACTTTCGTTACTGAATGTATTTAGATTGGACCCTAAGTAATGCGTTTTAAAAATGACGACATTAAAATTTTCCATGATTAATAAGCATATGTTTGAGCATGGAACGCCATTTCCCTGATTGGTTCAATTTATAAGTTTATTTTTTTATTTAACCATTTATCGTACGCAAAAACAAACACACGGGTTCCTATTTAAATAAAATGTGTGTGTAATAAATAACGTTTGAAATACTCTACCTACACCATCTAGTACGTTTGAACAGTACTATAAATATACATAACATAGAAATGCGAAGTTGTAAACACTGACTGCCAAAAATTATCCACTGAATCTAGACCTGTAAATGGCAAACGGAAAAGCGGCGTATTATCTCGGTTGCGAAATAAACCAAAACAAAACAAAACAAAGTGCCTTTGTTTGACCGCCGTGTTGACTGTGCCTTATCCGCTATCGCATGTAGTGAACTAGAACTGAGGAGTGAGGGGCAACGACCGATCCCCTACCACGAGATCTCGAAGATCTGGAGATTTGGATTAAAATGTTTTTTTTGTATGACTCCTAGTCCTAAGTCACTATAAGTTTTTTTTTAAAGTGTGGTCATTTTACCACCTTGGTCATTTTAGTACTTTGGTCATTTTAGTATCTTGGTAATTTTAGCTCCTTGGCCAGGTTAGTATCTTGGTAATTTTAGCACTTTGGTAATTAAGAAACCTTTATCATTATATTACCTTGGTCATTTTAGCACCTTGGTCATTTTAGTACAGTCAGGAGTACGATTATCTGACCCTAGCAAGAACTGTGCACAGTAAAAACTGTGCAAGAGCTAGGGTCAGATAATCTTACTCCTGACTGTACCTTGGTTATTTTAGTACTTTGGTCATTTAGAATTTAGACTCTTTGGTCATTTTAGTACCCTAGTCATTTTGATAAACATTTGAGAAATCGAATGGTGAATTGAAACAAAAATTTTCTTGTACAGAAACTAAAAATTAGACTCATTTTCCTAAACTATACCAATGTTCTAAACTATCGCAAGTAAACTGATCTAAAATACGGCAAAGAACTTGTCAATGAAATTCAACGGTACTATCCTTACACACTATGAATTCATAGCAAACAGGCTGGGTTGTTTGGCTTGTGCCCTTTTGCCATTGAAATTAGTCGGCGTTTACCTTTACAATGAAGGTTGTGCCACATCATAGATGATACGAGCCGATATGGTTTATTTTGTTACGTTGGTAGCGATGCGGTAATAACACGACTTAATAAATTTAAACTAAATTTTTTGCTGTCCCTTATTATTCTCTCGCGATAGAAAGTGTTAACAAGTTAACTAATATTCCGGAATCTTTGCTTTCTTAAGCCGATTACGTTGACATTGGGCAGCTTATAAACCTCGAAATAATATAATGAAAATAGTTTATTAGGACACTGCATTTATTTATAAATTGTATCATACTTACACTTACATGTAAATCGTTATTATTGCTTGCTTTCAAGTGGCTTTGTGAAGTAGGTAGTTCTAGATAAAAGTACTTGAAACTGAATATTGCTCGTAAGATTGTAGAGTCGCTAACAGTATGTAAATTATCTATCAAATATTTGTACATAATGTGTATTGTATAAAGTTTATAGGTACTTCACACTTTTTAATTTCATTTGCAATATTCTTGCAAAATTCTGAAAGTTTTTAAATTAGTATTGAATGGACATTAATACCTACCTGCTGAGACTGAAACGTAACAAAACCATTTTCGGTTGTGATAACTCTCTACACAGATCAATAAACTTTCTCTTGCCTTCAAGGTACTCTATGATAACCCTTTACTAAACACGCACGCACATGCTTCAAACGTATAGTTGTTTCATCTCACGACTGCCGCTTTGCTATACCTTGTGATTGTAAATGTATCTACAGCTACACTAAAATTGCCTTAGTATGCGTGAGTTCGCCATAGTAACCTAACTGTAGTCACGCATACAGGGACGCGTGTCTGTACGCTCAGCCACAAGTATGGCCGAGCGGCAGTCGTGAGATAAAAATAATATCTCATAGACATCGTTTGGCCGTGAAAAATGCACCGGTTCAAGTACGTCGATAGATATCGCAGTAACAGCATTAAACTTACCAGGCCATTGTCTTGTCGGGCCTGGTAGGGTTGGCAGATTAGAGTAAGGTAAAAGGCTAGGTATTCCCACAAAGCAGACATACAGTATTCCTGTCAGTAATCTGTATGAGATGTCACGCCTGGAACTAAAAGAGAAGAAAAATATTTTTTTAATTATTCAAGCTTTTTTATTTATTTTTCTTTAGAGTGATAGTTTCCAGCTGTACCTAAAATGTAGCCTCCAGGATAATGATAATCTAAGGGCGGTCTACATTTCTACTTTTATTTTCGATTTTTTAGTTTAATGGCTGACAACCCTAAGCTCGGGAGAAGGCGCGAGGCTGCGTTGCTCAAGTGATTACTTATTTTCTTTTTAATGTGCTTTTTACCATCTTATTTACCCAGCAGCTTCTTAGTGATATTTTAAATCAGGAACAGTAGGAAGACAGATCCGACGACTGTCGGATGGACTGCAGTCCAAGACACTTTTTGAGTAAGAAAGTGGTGCATGAAACTTACCTGAATGTATGATCTAACCAAAGAATGAAAATAGTTAGCAGATGCTGCTGAGACAACCACAGTAGCAGAAGAAAAGAAAGAACCAAAATTTAAATAATTAAGTAAATAACAAAATCCATGAATCATTGAAATCATAAAAGTTGATAATAATGATGAAATTATTTTTTATTATTGATTAAAAACAAAACATGTAGGGTTTATAAGCAATCTCAACCAATCGAACGGCAAGAAAAGTCCGTCCATACAAAAGAGCCCAGCAACAATACCCACAAAGAGTTTAGAAAGTGCTCTAATGATTGATGCGGTCGTTTTTTTAGATCGCGTGATGTTGAAACTAGTTTGTTGCAGTGCTGCTCACTTCAGGTGCATTGCCACGGTACGGCTATAAAATATAATTGAATTAATTGACGTCTCTCCAAGCCGAGGACGACGTCATTCTGACGAACCCTTAATCAGTGAAGTTCAAAGTCGAATGAAAGAGTAAGTACATCAATTCAATTCTTTACACAAACAAAACATAAAATCAATTAGTAACATTTCATTACAGTAAAATGAAACAATAACTATAAATCCAAGTTATATTCCTGGATATTCCACTATGTTTTCTAAAGATTTTGCACCTCAAAGAATAAAATGCACATGAGAACTGTACAAAATGACCCAGCAATTTATTTACCAGCAACACAGTTACTTACAGAATAGCACGTTGTTGTGACAAATTTCCCAAACATTATGGTCGTGTCGATGTCATGCACGTTTCGCTTCGTGCCGGGTCTAGTTCGTGTCTCTCGTCTGCCCTAGGAATGGACATTGGAGTACTCTATAGAATTATAATATGTGATGAATTTCTCCTAAAATTATTGACTGTTTAAAAAAGTCTGGACGTGACAAAGTTATGTACCTATTTTCGGTTTTTCTAGAATTTTCTTTTTGGCAGATTTAAGTACAGATGAAGCAAAATCATCGTGAAGAAGCTATAAAAACGGTTCTCTACAAAATGATTTCGCAAGACTGAGGTTTTTTCATCATATTTTTTTTCCTTTCAATCTTCTTCTTATCGTGTCTATTGTTTTTGGTGAAAAACGTTTCGATAAACTAGCGTTGGTCCCGTCCAGTCTAAACCTCGGTCACAAACTTAATAAAAAAAGATCCTTATTTGGTTGACCGCTACCTGAAATACACTCAATAGTTCAGTCAACCGGTCAGTCAATCAAGGTGCTAAGTTGAGAAAGATACGTAGTAATACTTAGTCCTATTTTATGTAATGCCATGTAGTGAAGAAAGCTGTCTGCAATTTGTAGATTACCATAGAATTTCTCTTTCAATGATGGTGTGATCAAAATCTATAACAACCACCGCCAAGTTATGTGTGTAATTTTGTATGAATAATAGGCTTAGATGGACAGACAACCGACATATAAAAGTGATTGTACTATTAAGTAGTAATGACCTGTAATATAATCTATAGGAGAAGAGAGCAGCAATAAGATTGTACACCGCCAAGATACTTACTTAATACGTATTCTGCCTGCTTTCTTGCATCTGCTTTATAAAAGGAAGGTAGGTTATGTAATGTATCTCCATTACAACTACGATAATCATACTAATATCCTGTAATGAAATACAAGAGGAAGGGAAACGATTATTTATCAGTCATCAACTCATAACTACATTATACTACCTAGTATAGTTACTTTTTAAAATTACTTTGATATACGTTGCGTAGCAAGTTCGCTCTATCTGTAAAGTGCCTAGAGCTATGATAGCTAGCAATTGTTTCAATTTTGGGGGTAGGACGTAGTTCAGTAATAGCCCTAAAGTTTTAGTACTGGCACGTTGGAATATTTTTTCATAACGATATCAATATACCTGTCGCACAAAGTTATACGCTATTTTGTTTCAATGAATGAAACATAATTATTATTGAACGTTTCTATTTGACGTGGTGAAACTTAATAACATGCTGTCATCGAGATGCATAATAGATATTGATAATCAAAGAGTGGTTGTAATAAAAACACACCTACTTTACTGACATGATTTTTTGTCATCGTCGATATATCAGACCAGTTGCATGCTTCATGGTCATGATTACACTGGCGAGGCAAATGTATCAACATCATAAGATTTTTTATTCCTTCAACATTTCCGTCGTTGAAACCAATATTAACTTTTAATTGAACAGCAAACCCTCCGTAAGACAGTAGTGAGTAACTTCTTCGTACAATTACTTCACTCCCATCTAGTCACGAAAATCTCTTACATCTAACGGTTCTTATGCCCTAGTACATTCCCTAGAACTAAGAAAATACTTATAGATGAATTGTAGTTGGAATAATAAGTTAAATAAAAAAATTATAACCGTTAATTGAATGATCTTTTCGCTTAACGGATTAGGAAGGAATTTAATATACAAATAGACTATAACGTTCAAGGTATCATCATAAATTCGATGCCTTAAGTAGGTACAACTAAAACTATGTTGCATGAGATAATAAAATCAGTGCTTAGTTCCGAGAATAAAAGTCATACCAAACCTACCGATCACGTTAGAGAAAATTATCGTGTATATATTTTTCTATTCGTTTTATTTAAGTCTCTTTGGCAGTTCCATGCTTTATCTATAATTTTTCTGTAGTCTATAAGTCTGCCTTAGTAAAGTGATTTGCTCTAATGGTCCTGGCGACGTGAAACTCTGTATCAGCTAAAACTATCCTTATTTTAACAGTGACAGAGGTGATTATCGTAAACCGTTAGAGTTGATATAGTAAGGTGGAAGCTTACACATATCGCTTGTAGGAATTTAGGTGTCTGGACTCACATGAGCTGCTGAGACTAGACTTGGCTTGTTATTTGTGATTGTAACTAGTAATATCGTGGATACAACTTCCAGGAAGCAATTATTACCACAGCTGCATCCAATCTAGATACATATTTCTAAACAAACCTCCTTCACTTTCTTAAATTCAGAAAATATAGGGAGATAGAATTTCAACAGCTGACTGGGATGAAGTATTTTGTAAAATTTTATACTAATTTAACAAACATAATGTGTTTTATTAATTAATTTATATTTTATCCATTAAATTACTTTGACAGCAGTAATATTTGCAGATGTGATTAAAATCTACAGCACTTTTTTAATAGTGAAATTTGCTGAAAAATTTTGTATGGCTTCATGACAGGTACCCCTGCAGGAGTATCGTGTTATTAGTTTAAATTCTAACACTTAAACAACAAAATTTGATGAAATTATTAACTCAGAAAGAGCTGAATAGAATTCCCTGCACATAAAGTTAGCTAGGCTCGCCTAACGACTCTGACTCGCAATTTTATTGTTGCCAGTAATGACTGATGGCTTCCCCTGATGTCTTTGTTCGAGGGCCAAACCACGCGAAAATTTAATCACATTTTCGTTATGTCCCACGTTGGTGAAGCTTAAATATACCTACAATACATAATTATGGATTGTATGTTAGGATCTCATACGTCTACAGCTATTAGTCAATAAATTCGTTGGTATGTTGATATTTTCTTTGTTTAAAGCCCGCCTGGGGAAGTACTAGCCCCTTAAGGTTACACAAATGACAGAGGTTTATGAAGTGGTTAAAAACTCTGACACCAGGGTTCATTGGATCGTTCGCCGACTTCGCAATCCATTCTATAAAATAAAAGAAAAGAATTAAATCTTATATCAAAATTTTATACCGGGTGTAAGGGACAGCGTACCGACAACTGAAAAGGATTGCTCAGTTAGTAAAAATGAACAACTATCATCAGGAAATGAAAAAAAAACTGGCTTTCATACAAAATTATCTGATTGAGGTGATGAGGGTCATTTTGTATGGAAAAGTCATTGTTTTTTTTTTTCATATCTTGAAGAATTTCCTTCTTCTAGTTGTTCAGTTTCATTGACTAAGCAAAGCCTTCCAATTTTCGGTAAGCTGTCCCTTACACCCGGTATAAAAACATCTTACCAACTCATTACTCACTCAAAATAATGTCAACAGAGCCATAACTTACCCGTTTAACGGTATACGAAAATAAGAGTACTCTCTAAAGACGTACTGGCATCAAATCGAGGCAACATCAGCGGTCATGCGCTTGCGCGCATCGTTCTACGCGCATGCTCGTAACGGTTATGCGCGGTGTTTAGTTTACGCTCTGCCGTGCGCAAACGCGTAAGAGATCCAAGTAACATTTGTGATACTTTCTGGCTATTTAAAGCTAGTAAAATCTACTATTACGATGCCAATAAAAAAACTCGCAACTAGAAATATCTAGAACCAAAAGCTACGAATTGAAATAATTAAAACAATCGAAAATGGTAACTAATTATTAGGTAACTAATTTATGTCAGAAAAATTGTATTTCTATAAAATACCCAGTGTTTAAAATGTATGTAATGTAACTTGAGCGTAAATAAATCTGTATTCGAGAAAAAAATAAGCTAGGCCAATAAAGAAAAATTCAAGAAATTCTACTTACTACAAATTCTATCTACTTACTTGTATAGGTATATAACACGCAAGGTTGTCTTATAATTATCTTATTACCTTCAAATAAAAATTCCAGGTCATTGACAGAATTATCTTAAAACTTTAATAGGTACTGTTAAGTGTAACTATCTTCAAGTAGATGAAATGGAGAAACATTTCTAAAACCTTCTTTTGAGTGACTAATTTTGGTCTATTATAAATAATTTTAGTATTCTTAACATAGTCCTCATTTACACGGCTCTTTAATAACAGTGTTAAGTGAGCACTTTGAAGATCCCCTTTGAATTCAAATTCAAATTCAAATTCAAATTCATTTATTATTATTCAGATTACATGGTCATTATTATATTAGTATGTGTTCTTAGTTGTAGGTTAGATACATACAATTTATGCCATAGTAAGCACATTACTCAATTGATTACAAAACTGTATATGCACTAATTATCTAAATAATAATTATATTAAGGTGCCTAAACTAAGTACTTATGTAAAGTAAGTACTTGTATCTTAGGAACCTAAATTACTAGGAAAATGTACTCTAATGCTAAGCTAATATAATATAATTAATTAAATAACAAACGGTAGGTATGTTAACATATAGTCATCAAAATCTGGTTGTGCCTGATTAGCTGTTGATTATTTAGTTACAGTCAGTAGGTTTTCTGTCCCTTCATAGTCTTTGGATTTTAGCCATTTTGTTGCAATTTTCTTACATTCTGAACTACGTTTTTCATATATAGATAATTCAGTATTTATTTTATTGTAAAGATAAGGGCCGAGATAGCAGAAAAATCTTGCTGTATTTTCAAAATGGAACACCTGGTCTCTAACACAGACAAAACCCCTACGATTGTTTGCTTTATCTGGGTCATAAGTAGTCATAAGGTGCTGTTTGATAATGGTTTGCAAAATAAAAAGTTTTCGCACGGAGAGTACGTCAAATTCGGTAAGGAGCTGGGCCGTTGGGTAGCGGAATGGGCGGAATGTGCTGACTTTGAGAACCGCTCTTTGTGCTCTTTCAAGTTGGATCATGAAGGTTTTGTATGCACCACCCCAGGATATGATACAATATGTCAAGAGAGACTGACATAGCGCAAGGTAAACGGTCTTAAGGAGTTTATTACTTGCTGCATGTCGAAGATTTTTAAAGACATAAATTAATTTCCGGATTCTGCCTGATAGAACTTCGATGTGTGTCTTAAAAGTAATGTGTTGATCAATTATTATACCTAGGTATTTGATCGAATCAGTCTTACTGAGCTTGGGGCAGTTACAGGGTAATCTGTTCCGGGGAAGGGGTGAGCAGATGTGAGCGTTAATGAAGAATAGGTCCGGGTCTGGTTGCGTAGCAGAAGTATAGGAAAAGGTCATATATTTAGTCTTATCAGAGTTTAAAGTAAGCCCATTTACTGAGAGCCACTGGGTCACTAAATTAAAGCCAGCCTGCGCATGCCGGAAAAGATTGTTCCAGCTATCTGCAGTAAAAAGGAGCGCCGTATCGTCTGCGTAGGAGATAATTTTTCCATTTGGAAGAGGAAGGTTACATAGGTCATTAATATAGGTCAAAAACAGGACTGGTCCCAAAATAGAACCCTGAGGAACCCCAAATTCAATTAACTGTTCTTCGCTCAGGATGTTATCAATTTTTACACGTTGGGTCCTACCAGACAGATAACTTTTGAATAGATCTAGTTGTAGTCCTCGGATACCAAGTGTTTCCAGCTTTTTTAAAAGAATGGGAATATTTACAGTGTCAAAAGCTTTGGCAAGGTCCAAATATATAGCTAAGCACTTTTTACTGGAGTCTAACTGTCGGGCAACAAAGTCAGTTAATTCGTGTACGGCGTCATCTGTAGATAGGCCAGATCTAAAGCCAAACTGTGCATCAGATAATAAACATTTTTTCTCTAGATATTGAACAAGCCGTTTGTAAATGATACGTTCCAATATTTTAGAGAATGAGGGCAATATAGCAATAGGGCGGTAATTGTTGACGCATGCTTTATCCCCACTTTTATGGATAGGTACGACAACAGCAGTTTTTAGAATACTGGGGAATATTCCTGATAAAAAACAAAGGTTAATCAGATACGTTAAGTGTGGTGTCAGATATTTTTTATATTTTTTAATAAATTTGGTAGAAATATTGTCAAAGCCGGCTGAACAGTTGGATTTTAAGGACATAATAACTCTTTCAACCTCTTCTTCATCGGTATCTATTAAACCAAAGGAGTGAATCGGAGAAACTAGACTTGAAAGGATCGCATCATTATTTTGTTGCTGACTAGGTTGAACTTTCTCTGCAAGGGTTTTTCCAATGTTCGCAAAGAAAGAATTTGCTGAGTTGACCGCCTCCATTGACTTAGCTGAGTCTGCAATAAGTGCGCTAGCAGACGGAGTAGGCTTATGATTTATTATTTACCAGCTCCACGAAACAGTCAATCTCAATTCTAATATTTTGATTCCAAAATTCTATTCGTGAATGCCTCACAGCGAAGCCCAAGAAGATACAAGAATTAAAACGATGCCAAATAACGCCTAAGTAATTTTATTTTATTTTACACACATTTTTTAATCTACACTATCTACAGCTACATCTACACTATCTACACTAATATTATAAAGAGGAATGATTTGTATTTTTGGACTATTTACTACGGGAAATTACATCATTCCCACGGGAAAACTTTTTTAGCAGCGGGTGACACCGCTGACAGAAAGCTAGTAAAATATAATTCACACCCTACAATCAACAATGGGCCCGCTGAGAAAGAACTAATTTTAACAGAAATTCGATTCTAACTGAAATTTTATTTGGACTAATTTGAATCTAATCAGGAGGAGAGGATTCGAAGTCCAGGCCAATATAGAGCTTGAGTTTTCCAGTCTTCGCAATTCCGCGTCTATATTCCATGTAAAAGTAGGTGAGACCTCGTCCGATTGAGAGATTAGACGGGGGTAGCGAGTGAGCCCCAGACCGTGCGACAAAAACAGCGGCAATTAACTTTTTTCCTTGTCCGAACTTGAGACACAAGTATTTCCAATTGCTCGGAGCATTCCGCCCGGGAACGTCTTTAGTCGTGCGATTTGCTCTCGGCGCGATAGAGATCGATTCGGCTTGCTCGTTTTGTTCCGATTTAAATTGTATCGATGCTGGGGGCGATTAAGGCTTCCGCGCTTGTAGTTGGAGCGACAGCGGAAAAAGGAAAATTAGTTTCACGAGAATCGACCAGCTCTATTTTTACTGTTTGCTCGACACCATTCGTTAGTTGAATTCCACTCTAAAGACATGTTGGTGCAGTTTTCATTAATTTTGTTTGTCATGACATAAACCATCGTAAAACTGACCTGGTACACAACAGTTGCATCAGACGCTGTCATATTGACGGGTTTTCAATTTCAGCTTCAAAGGGCGTCAAAGTTTTATTTTGAGCTGATTGAAAGGTAACTGGAGCGTAGTTGAATGAGCTCTTATATCTACATAAAATTGATTGTGCGTGTCCTACGTCCGTCATCGCTTTGAAAGCTTGTCATCCGGTCGGCCAGCGCGCCACACGCTAAATGAATACAGCTTTTGCAAGAGACAAATTGAAAAATTTCCTCCCATTTATGTACGAAACCGAATTCTCTGAAATTTCCTTTTGTAATTTTTGCACAGTAATCCGTGATTATCAATCTTATTTGTATCAACAGAGAGGCGCCATAAACTTAAATTAGCTCGGTGTCAAAACAAACAAAAGTTGTAAACGTCGTGGCGGTAAGACGACCCCTCTTTCCCATCATGTTAATATCCCATGAGATAAACTAACACGGGTACTTCCTCAAACATATTTCAGTGGTTAAAACAACATATCTGTCATCGGGCAATTCAGAAGCTGGGGGACGAACTACTTGACATCCATTACAAAAAACTTAAAAGTTGGTAAAATGACGCTACGGTTATCATGAGGTTCTTTTTTGAATACCGATATGTGAATCATAGTGGAAACAGTTTTTGGTAAAGGACACGTGACTAAATGTACACATTTATTTTAAAAGGGTTGTATTTTAAGTAGAAAAGTAATATTAAAATCTATTTGATTTCATTATACAGCATTACGTTACGTCTTTTAGAATTAAGGCTACATTCAGTTTTTGATTTGATTACTTTTGCACAAATCACAATTTCAAAGCAAAATATTTTCACAATTTTGTGTTAACAGATTTTCCAATCACATAATTAGAATTCCGCATGAAGAATCGATAACATCCTGCGATTATGGAAATGCACATTATGTTGACGACATTTTAGCGTCCCGCTGAACAATGTAGTTTACAGTTCCCAACGCAGATGTTTAAAAAGAATCAACAGTTAACAGTATCGTAAAAAAGGTCGGATGTAAACAGCACCCGTACCGTTGAAATTTTACAGTCACTCTTGTTTCCCGTTTTTTCTTTCCCGACTCGAGATAAAGCTGAAGTTAAAACGTCTAAACAGCAAAGCCGCGGGAAGGGAGTAATCCCGTCTTTATTATGTAGTAATGTGTATATTTACATAAAATTTCGCACAATAGGGTTTCCCTGTTTGTTTGAAATATTTATGACCTTAAATCTTTCTTTTATCTAAACATTTCCTTTGAGGATGATTCTTTTGTAACCTGTAGAATGAGACGACCAACTTATTTTTTATGATGTTTTATTATTAGGCATTTGTTGTTTATCATTGGATAAACTCTCCACCAATGAAAGGCATGGGCTGCATGCATGTGTGTACGTAGTGTGTGCACTTATTCCTTTTGATATATTTCAAATACCTATTGCTTAGTTATAATGTTCACCTTTAATACGAGTCGAAACGTTTCGATTCGGACGGCACAGTATTTCTAGATCAATATGTTTACGTTTAGAAGTCACCTTGCAAATATTTGCTCTGTAACGAGAAACACATGTTTTATTTTGTGCTCTTGAATTCTAGAATCACCTACTCATTTAAATCTGTACGGAATACTTTCAGGAATCATTAAGGTACTAGTATTATAAATGCGAAAGTAACTCTGTCTGCCTGTCTGTCTAAACAAACAAAGTTGTTTCTTGCTCTTTCACGCCTAAACGGCTGAAAGGATTTTCATGAAATTTGGCACGGTGACAGATGGTAACCCTGGAGATGGACATACTATCACTTTTTACTTCGGGAAAATATATTCCCAACACATTTATCGCGGGAAGCCATTTTCTTTTAATTTTTAAAGTATGGAATATTTTAGTCATTAGTCAAAATATTCATAAGAAGAATTAAGGAAAGCAAAACAACGAGCAGCTTTAAATTTCCCATCAATTTGTGTACAACTGCATAGTGAAATATCGTTAGGAATCATAAAGAAATTGTCAATAAAGTAAATCATTTAGCTTTAAAAGATATTTAGTACATAAAGTTTTATTATAAATGGTTAATTGAACAAATATTTTGAAGAGCATACCTGTGCTGATATTTATTAAATAATATGCCAGCTGATATAAAATAACACCTATCGTCCGGCGCATTCCTACCTAGATGTGTCAATTTGAGCGCAACACACGCGTAAATATGTCTTTTAATCTTCTAAGAACGTTTGTCCACTGTACAGGTACGATATCCGTTTATTGCACATCCATAGTCCCAATTGACTCTCCCATTAATCATCATCATAATCTCCTTAGCCTGTTACCGTATTTTTCCGGGTCGGCTACCTTATCTAGGGGATTGATAGAGGGTACTGGTTTTTACACGGAGCGACTGCTACTGCTGACTCTGTCATTAATACAGTAGCATAATTAAAGGAAAAGAGAATTAGATCTGAAGGAAATGACGAACTATAAAACCTATAAAATTAACAAACTTCAACGATATCGTTAACATTCGATATCGGGTCTCATCCGTGTAATGGAAAACAACCACGTTCATTTAGTAGATATCAAAAGTTGTTTTAAATTAGACCTGTTTCTCTTTATCAATATTACACTGCGGCCTCGTGATTAGTACGTGCGAAATTTAATTCTATAATGTTGTGTCAAACAATCTCATTCACTTCGGATAAATATTACTCACGGTGTGTTTTAGTTATATTGTTACACTGGGCTCTATAGTTATTATTTAGATATCATCATTTATAGTCATTAATGCTTTAAGTATGCATTGATCTTGATGTAGATTATTTGGAGCAATTTATATGCAATTATTGTGACCACTGTACCTAATTTAAGTACCTTCTACTAACCCACTTTCTAAGTTCTAATTTCTGTATCTTTTAATTATGAAACCATTCTCTTTTTCAGGTAAATATCGCTTCTACAATAAGTCGTCTCTTGAGATTTGGTAAGAGTAATTGATAATATTTTTAAAGAAAAATTGCGCCAATAATGGATCGACATAGAAATTTTTTGAACAATAAGGAAATGAAATTATGATGAGCTGAACAATATAATTTTAAGACTGTACTGTATAATTTCATAACTGTACAGGCTATGCACCTACTGTCAAGTGATCGGGTAAAAAAATCTTCCAGATTCTTTGAAATACGTCCTGCTCATATTCGTTGTGTAAAATACTCAATAGGTAGATCAGAAAGCTGTCAAACTCACCAAGAAAAACTTTTATTTTATTAGAAAAGAAAAACTAACACAAGAAATGTGGTGCGATCGGCTAAAAAGTCAATAAACTAACTCCATAGGTGTCCAAAGCGAAGAGATAGAACGTACCTGCTTCTATTCCCTGTGAGCATAGATGTATCTATGTAGCTCAGTATCTGGAACAGTTCCTTTGAGGTTAGTCCGTGTCACCTCACCTCACTAGTCGCGTCGCTGTTCGCTTCTCTTACGCAATTATGAATTTTTTATCGCCATCCCGGAGGATCGCGAATATTTATCCCGGCTGTCCTCCCGCCGACTGGCCCTCATAACTCTCTCATTTTATATTAATACCTGTACGAAAGTGACGTTTTCTTCTGCTACAACTTGGAAGGAAAAGACAGTTTTGTGACTTTTCATTGTTCGGTAAAAGCTAATATTATTTTTACGCCTAGTTACTTACAACGATACTACACCACACATCGTCAAAATGGATCAAAATTCGTGAGAATCAAAACTCTCGTGATTTAAAAAATCATGCCCCAAATCATCAATAGCTCCCAATTCCAAGTAAATAAGAGCCTGAATTTTCTGCATTGCGTTAACATTAATAAATTTAATTTACTGACGTGGAAAGTTGAGCATTGAGATAACGAGTAGGTAGAGGAAAATTTCTGAAAATTTCCAATAGGCGTGAGAGCTTTTCTCCAAATATTGTAACAATACATAGGTATAAATAGACATTATCCTAACATGCTGGACTGGGAGAGAAAAACATAGAATGTGCCAGCTGCATATCCACCCGGGCATGCTGTAAAAACCAGCTAAGGGATTCGAGGTTTTCAGTGTATTTGCAATTTAGGCGATGGGCTGACAACCTGTCACTATATCAATATACAAAATCATCTGTAATAAACCTCAAAAGTTGTCAGACGTGGCGAAACGACCTTTGTTTAGGTCGTTTTTGCTCTGCCTACCCCATTAGGGATAAAGGCGTGATTTTATGTATGTATGTATCCTAATTTAATGTTTGATGTACGTAATTATTTTATATTCAGTTATTTCGAATTGTCACTAACTCGCTAAGTTAACGAACGCTGCACCGCTTTAGACCAGCTTAAATCCTTGTAGCCTTTTACCCTACGAAACCCACACAGGATCCACGCTATGTTAACCCTTTGTTAGTCCCTGCAACAAAGACAAATGAACTAACACGTTGGTCCTTGTCTAATTACATCGCAGGGAAGTATGAATGACGGACGCAGCAGACCGCAGCGACTGGACTGCGTCTATGGTACGGGTCTTAAGCGGGCGGAAAGCGGGGCGGGCATAAGCGACGACTCTGCGCAGATGATGATAATTAGGAATGTATTGGAAGAGAGCCTACCAGTTTTCTCGCACAAGACTATGGAATACACATATCTTAACTTGAAGTATATTAACATAAATTTTTACCCAGAGTTAATTGGGTCGTCCATAGACTTGAAAAACCCACTAGAAAAAGATTAACACGAATTTATCTTGCGGGGCATATTTTATTTATTGAAATATTTCATCGTTAGGTGAAGTAGTTGATTTAGTTAACTAGCACGCGAATATAACATCAGTCATATAGAAAACTAAAAGAAGTAAGTCCTTCCTTAATTCACTATGAATGCCAACTCCAGCACGCTTATTGTAAAAAAAAATTATTTTATTGCTTTTCCATTTTATTTAGCAGGATAGTTCACCGTCACCATTCTACTTCTTTTTCTGCCTAACGTTTTCCCGGCCTAATTCTGGGGTCCGCTTTCCGACTCTTTCTATTCTATTTGTCTGGTCTTCAGCATCCGCTAGTGTTAGATCGTTCTCTTCCATATCCGCTTTCACGACATTTAGTACACCGTCACCATTAATTACTTTATATTCAGTTATTTCCTGGCCGCAATCTAGTCATCGGACACCGACATATCGTGGACGGAAGTCGCATAGTGTACGGTTTCGCTAGCCTCGCCGGGCGGGTTTCACTGGTCGGCTCACACGGATCGGATTCCGATCGAGATTCGAATCGATTCCACGAGACAGACACTCGTAATCCGAATACGAGCAGATCAAGCCTTGAAAACATGCACCTGTTGGTTGCACGACTATTGTGGGACCTGTCATTTGTCTAAGGATATTTCGAACGGTCTTGCGCAATAGTAGAGTCAGCCGTAAAGCTTTATCTAATGACTGACTTAAACGTGTTTGGCAAGTCAAAGTTGTTCGAGAAATAAATGCAAATAAAACAGGTTTAACAATTAAAAATTCAAACCATAAAACAATGCCAGCTTTGTCTGTGCTGAGACAACAACTTGACGTTTAGAGCGCGTAAAAAATGTGCAGTCTTATATATCAACGACGCCCGCGAAATCTTTGTCACGGATGTCTCGCTTTTCGCTGTGAACTATTTTCACTTGGAACCTTTATTTTAGAATAAACCTCTGAGCAAGCACATTTATTTACGCAAGTTTGTAGTAAACATGTAGTTATCTATGATCGTAGTTCACGTCGTACTTGGCTTTAACGATGGTAGTGAAGATTAGCGCTGTGCAATCTGTAAAGTAGTTCAACGGCTAAGGGTAACGATTACTAAGGAATCTTAATCAGTTAGCGGACTGCTAAATATAGCAGCCTTGGAAAATGTTCAGCAGGTAAACAAAATATACCTACATTTAGAGAATATCGCTGTTCAAGCATTTTGTTAAATATTTTTATTTTATTTAAGAGTAATGTTTTCTGAACATAATATTTACGAGTATATTTTTTTAGAAAACAATTATTTAAAATAAATACAATGAACGATTTCAGAGATTCTACGTTTAATTGATGGACAATTTCAGAATATAATATGCTGATCCATTTTTGTTTATGCTTTTGTAGCTTGGCAACAAATAGTAACCTATGCTGCCAATAATAAATTTCTCCCGTTGAAAACTCTAAAACATCATCCACGTACACAGCTACCGCACGAACTAAACTGCACTTACCGCATTTACCTGCTACCGTGTGTTCGCTCCTTGCAACATCGCTGTTCCCACGACATTGGTCTCGGAATACTCGGAATTACTGTTATTTGCTGAGTTCGTACATTTCGGTGGGACGTGATCATAGCAATCCGGCCACGTAAACGCGGGAGCAGTGACGTGGCACTGTCTGGG
>JARACY010002652.1:0-40445 GCA_029255725.1 Scrobipalpa atriplicella
CAGCAGGTATACAAGAAAAATTGTAAGATGATTAGGATCATTATGATAGATGCTATTCCTAAGGAAAACAAAAGAAAACTTTATCTGTCACTGCAATAATCTTTATCTGCAGCGGCAGTGCAGTTTGCTGTTGCTGAGTGTATCATGCAGTCCATCTTGGAATAGTACTTTTAACTAAATTTCTGTGTGTGTGTGTGTTCCAATAGAGTGATACTTTTAACTATTTATATTTATTATATATTATGTTATTAAAACAACTCAATGAAGTGATAAAAAAAATACTATTCACAGTAAATCCCCTTAATATATTATATCCAAAACATGAAAGATCAATGTCCCGAGAATTTATCAAAACTTGTGGTTCAATGTCAAGATAACACATTCCTGATGTTAGCTTAAAATATGCTATCCTAATCTTATCTTAAAGGAACCATGCAATAGATACGCGTTATTTTGAAGTCAGTTTACTAAAACGTGCGTGATCTTTCACTATTTTTAAGTGTTATAAGTATTTTTCAAGTTATAAAATGTTTAAGTGCTGTCCAAAACGAAAATGCAATAATACTTATAGCACAAGAGTGATAGTAAAATTCGAGGACGATGACATCCACTACTATGAAGATCAAGAAAAGAAACGACTGAGAAAAAGAGACAGAAAGAAAAACTCCTGTGTCAATAGACTTGAGACAATTAAGGTTGGAAAAGCGGCCATTCTTGAACATACTCTGTTTGCTTTCAGTTTCATAAAATTGGATTTGAACAGGACATAAATGCTGGTCTTTTAGTACCCATTTTTTTGTTGGCCGGTATTTTTAGTAGGCTAGTAGATGGCTAGGAACAATTGATTTAATTACTAAGCTAATTATTTAAATTACGGCCTTGCCACTACTTGCAATGAAGGTTTGCGCCTAAACCTCATCAATTTTGCAAAATTCATTACTGTTTTCGCGCGATTTTATACAAGTATGCTTATTTAAAACCTTAGGAGCTGGGTCGCGACTCCGACGGCGGCTCGGACGAGGGCTCCGACGGGGACTCGCTACACTCGTTCCACTACAGCCCCAAGGCCGTGGACATCCCGAGCGCTGAGCGGCTCGCCAAGCGGCTCTACCATCTAGACGGATTCAAGAAGTCTGATGTGTCCCGCCATTTGAGTAAAAAGTGAGACTTCCAAATCCAATCATCGTTCAATCATTCCTACAAATTAACCCGACAGATTTCAATCATTCCTACAGATTTCCAATCATTCCTACAGACTTCCAATCATTCCTACAGTTTCCATCAGATTTGCAATCATTCCTACAAACTGTCAATTATCCCGACTGACTTCCAATCATTCCTACATATCTTGATATCCAAGTTGCTATTGTTTAACTTTTAAAATTACAAGGAATACCGAACCTATAGGTGATGTAAGCGTTCCCTGGGTTAAGAAAGATTAAATAATTCATTTATACTTATAAAACAAATGCTTTCTCTCCATTCCAGCAATGAATTCTCCCGAGCAGTAGCAGAGGAATATGTAAAACACTTCGACTTCGCACGCCTCACGCTCGACGCAGCACTTAGACAGTTCCTAGCGAGGTTTGCACTCAGTGGAGAAACGCAAGAAAGAGAAAGGGTGTTAGTACACTTCTCAAGAAGATATCTGGAGTGTAATCCTGGCTCGTTCAACTCACAAGGTAAGAAAGAGACATTACTCTTAGTGTACGAATGTTCTTGAGTGGCGATCTCGGAACGTTAGGTAGCACGGTGGACCGATCACTTGGTGAAGGTTACAGAAAGCTGCTGGATGCACGTAGCGCTAGACAGATCGTCGTGGAGATCGGCAGGGAAGGTCTATGACCTGCAGTAGACATCAAAGGATATAAAATCACTACGTTTAAGAGGCGGCACTTCTACACTAAAAATTTCAAGGGTTGGTTCCTATTCTGTACCAATGAGGAATCATTTTCATACAAAACATCACAAAACTTTTTACTATGTGTTTCTACAGACTGGTAGACATCTATCGGCTGAGACGACGACAATGCCGACGAGTGCGTCTCAGGATTCATCCCTTACCTTTTACGGCACCCGCATGGAACCTTGAGGCGCTATGCTAACCCGGCACCACATTCATAAACAACTCTAAGAATTCAAATCACTTGTTACTTTCAGACGCTGTCCACACACTAACATGCGCAATAATGCTGCTGAACACCGACCTGCACTCCTGCGGCGGCGGCGCGGGGGGAGCCTTTAGACGGATGACCTGCGCAGAGTTTATAGAGAACTTGACGGATTTAAATGATGGAGATAATTTCCCGAGAGATACGCTCAAGCTGCTGTACCATAATATTAGGACGCAGCCGCTAGAGTGGGCGCTGTAAGTTATTTGTTGTTAATATTCTAATCTTTTCCACAGTCAACTCTGTCACTTTTATTGATTAAAGCCAAACATTTCATTGTGGTACCTATTCATAGTAGTAAGTTAGTAATCAAAGCAGAAGCTGCTTTAAAAGTAAATTATATGTTTTAATTAATTCTGGATCTTTGAAGGCAAGGCTAAAAAAATGACGTGTGCTACCTTGCAGTTGCGAATTTTATTTGGCTACACATTTATTCGGAGCAAGTTCGGAGCACTTCGTCAACCTTACTTCTCCATCAATTAGAGCACGTAAAGCCGTCGTTCCCGGTCGCTGTCTTGGTTAGAGGTACACAAACCATGTCAGAGGCCTATTAGCTATGCTATTACGCGGTTTCAAAACTCTGAGACCAGGGTTCAAGTCGATCGACTCAATACTCATACGACAAAAAGAAGACTTCTCCGTCTGTTAATCCCTTTCTTTCCCCCCTTAGGGACACAGACGCAGTGCCTCCTGCAGAGGCTCCGGGCGCGGGCGCGGTGGGCAGCAACCCATTCTTAGATGTACCCGACCAGGCGCGTGCTGTCGAGTACAAGAAGGGTTACGTCATGAGGAAGTGCTGCTCAGACCCCAATGGAAAGAAGAGTGAGTTTGAGCAGTTTCTATCAAATGTTTCTTTACTCCTTTCTGCCAATCACCAATACACTTTTCAGTCATACCTTTACATTCTACTTTTAATCATCTTACAGTTTTCCAATCATCCTTACTTTCTGTGATCATCCCTACATACTTTCATTCATCACTACATAATTCCAATCATCATTAAAGTTATCATAATTTTTTTGTTTTTTATGTACTTACTTATTATTCATTGTTTCGTTTCAGCACCTTTCGGCAGAAGAGGATGGAAGATGTTCTACTGCACGCTGCGAGATCTAGTCCTGTACCTACACAAAGACGAACACGGGTTTAGAAGAAGTCAGATATCAGACAATTTACATAATGCTATTAGGTGAGAATGCATACAATTACAAATTTTTAAAGTTGTGTTTCAAAGACGACATTTAAAAAGTACGCAACTTGTAATAACAACTTATCCAAGAATCGTGATAAAGAGTTCTAAACATCCAAAAATTAGTTTGCCGCTTATCTTATTTTTCCATGAGAAGGAGGTTATTTTCTCGCTGTTAAAACTTAATTTTACTGTAGGATACATCACGCACTAGCGACAAAAGCTACAGACTACACGAAGAAGCAACACGTGTTTAGATTGCAGACCGCCGACCAGGCCGAGTACTTGTTCCAAACCAGGTCAGTTTTAAACTATTCCACTTCAAACTTCATGCAAGACTCGCTCATGACTCGCTGAAATGTCTGAGTCGCGTTGCATAACCCAAAAGGCATACAACAAAATTAGTATAAACCGAGATCACGTGATTAATCTTATTCCAGATTAGTTTATTATTTTGAATATAATTTGACTCTTTAGGACATAAGCAAAACATAGGAGGATACAATTTATTTGTTTTATGTCTGTCCAGTGACTCGAAAGAGCTGTGTTCGTGGGTAGAGACGATCAACTTCGTGTGTGCGGCGTACAGCGCGCCGCCGCTCGCCGCCGCTGTTGGATCTACGCGCAAGTTCCAGCGACCATTGCTACCCGCCAGTCATACTAAACTCAATATGGTAATATAACTCAACACAGCCATAACATAACCCAACTCAACACATTGATTACACAACATAACTATTATATCACCGCATACTACATGGTCAATAATACCTGAAAAGTCATCAATATTATAACCTCATTAACTTTACTTCTCTCGTACATTACAGAGGGAGCAACTAACGGCGCACGAAGAAAGAGCAGCGCAGCTTGAAGAAGAACTAGCGGCGCTACGACACGCCAGAGATAACACACCACACGCTAGGGACAAGGAACACTATCTAATATACGAGGTAACATTTCGTTTCGCCACTTGCAAACTTCTTCTAGCTTTTACGTCTCGCTGAGGTAGAGCTCACTCACCGGCATGCGACTTAACGATATCCAATGACAGCTGTCAAAACTTAAACAGCTATACCAAGAGTTAAAAAAATAGCTGACCGGTGACCATATTTAAGGGTGTGATTCTACTCATGAAACTGAACAACTTTCCCCAAGGAACATATATCAGAAACTATACAGGTCAATGAACCGGACCAACCTAAAACTCCATTTCGTACACCGTTTGGTAGTTACGAATTCATGAGAATGCCATTTGGATTAAAAACAGCTCCTGCAACATTTCAGTCTGCTGTGGATATCATTTTAGGATGTTTGCGTCGATTTTGACATCGATCGTTTAGTTTATATGTAAAAAAAGAACATATGGAGAAAATAAAATGAGTTTTTGAGTCTTTGCGAAAGACTAACCTTAACATACAATTCAATGAATCAGAGTTCCTCAGAAAAGACCTACTTTATTTAGGTCACACAATCACATAAGAAGTCCCACGGGCTTGCCGCCCCGCCAATACTACTGCGGTCTAAGATTCTCCAAACATGTGGTTATAAATTAAACTTGTTGCAGATCAAGAGGTATCGAACATACACGTACGTGATGCGAGCGCGAGCGGGGGGAGCGGGCGCGGATGAAGCGGCGCCCGCGCTGCCCGAGCGACACGAGCGGCATGAGCGACACAACCAGCCCGCGCCGCCCTGACGCGCCATGGCGGTGAGCTAGCTTTCATACTAAATTAGGAGACAAACAAGCATCTGAGCAGCCTAGACAGCAGACTACGAACGCCATAAACTCGCGCGCAACGCCTACCCTACTCTCTTTCTAAAGATAGAGGCCGCAACAGCCAGAAACACAATTTAATTATCGCTAGTACGATCGCCCCTGTAATTCATGACATATGTTATGTACAATAAGGAATTTTCAATGTGTTTTATGTGTAGGTGTTTGCTGCGTGCGTGCTGTGACGCGCGCAGCCGCCGCCCCGCTCCCCGCCCGAGCGGTCTCGGCTGCTGGCCGGCCGCCATCGGAGCCCCCCCGGCAGCCCCTGCAGCCCGGGACTACGCCCCCGGTGCTGCTGCGGCCTGCTCTGCCTGCACTAGAAGCGAGGCGGCGGCTGACTAAAGTGACTGTGAAAAGGATTATGTGCGAACAGTATGTATTTATAAGCAGTGTGTGGATTGGAGTTTTGTATACTAGGGTTACAGACAGACGTTTTTATTTGTTATTGCAAAAATAGTTTATCTTCGAATTGTTATGTTACTTTAAATTGGACATTTTTATTTTTTCCATAGGACCGGAGCACTAATTTCACGACATACAGACACAAATTTATCCACTTTTTTTTTTTCAATGTCTGGTCACTTTCAGTTTGAACGGATGCCTATTGGCCTTAAAAACGCAGCACGCCTAGTTGCGCTGAGATAAAGAAAAACACGTGCCCTCACCGGCAGGCGCCGATTTTTATGTCTATGATGTTACCAAAATTATATTTTACTAATTGACTTCGTACTGTTCTGTTGCCCTAATGTTCAAATCGTCCCAATGGTTGAACTTGAAAAGTGCTATTCAGATTCATTGTCTACGGAAAGAGTTGTCTATACGCCGCTTCGCAATGTGTAACCTCACCTTTATACTTACTTCCTCTTAGCTCAATACTAATTGGTTAGTAATGAAATATAAAGTTCCATTAAAATCTATTGTTTTTAAAACTAAATAAAAACGATCGATTTCGTAGAACTTCGACTTTTGTAAAATTGAGCGTTAGTTATAAAATATACTCCTATTTAGCTTCCCGCAGTCGGCAAAATTTGTGAATATAAATAATTATGATGCTCTATGCGTCCTATGTAATTATTTACATTATAGTTACACCTTCCGCGTAGTAAAACATCTCCCGTACGTTTTAAAATAACATATTTAAATCTGTCGAAATTAGTAGAGAAGTTAATAAGTTTGACAAAGGTGCAGTGTTTAAACACTTACTCATCATAAATATCATTTAATGTGCGCCCAAAATTGATCCCCTGACTAGGTTTCTTTGTAAAAAAATCTTCTGTTTCTGCCTTCAGACTTCTTTGCTAATTTCGAAAGAAATCATAGAGCATAGTCTTATCCTAAAGGTCTAAGCTTAGATTAGTTAACTATAGTACGGAACATGGCGGAAGGTATTAGAGTGGACTATCGGGAGCTGTCTCGCAATGCTTACTCCCGTCGTTGAAAATGTGTGATTACCCTCGTATCATTCTCATACTTTTTGAACTTCTTTTTTCTCTATTTCACTTCTTTACTTTACTTGCCGAGCGATAAATAAATGAAACTGGTGCATATTTTGTCTAATTTATATGAGGAGTATGGATAATACGTTTTCTACTACCAACGCCGCTTATCAAAACTAATTGGGTACTTGACGATTGGGTACTTAAAAAATTCAAAACGTTTATACTTAAAACTAATGGCTAAAAATATTGTGGATTTCATTCATCATAAAAAAAAAATGCACATTTAGATTTTAATAATCGAATTAAAAGTATATAAGTTATTGATTTGATCAGTCAGTATTTACTAAAATGTGACGTCATAATTTACTATTTTCATACAAAAAAGCGTTTTTGACATTTCATAAAAAGTTTTGACTAGTTGGAAAGTAGCCAATTCTTCAGCACATTTACCGAGTATACTCGCGATCCTACTATCACCTTTAGAATTTACCTTTTGGAAAAAAGTAAAATGAGTGAAAGTAATCGTGATTGCTCAAAATTTCGAAATCGGTCGCGTTGAATGGATTTTCCACGTGAAGCTAAGATGACAAAACATTTTGGAAGGGGTTGTCGCGTCACCACGTTTGTTATTATCTCGGTAGATGCATCCTGTTGCTCTTTATAAATTTTATCTTCAAAGTAGAGAATGATAGGTGAGTAAACAACTAACGCGCATAAGACTGATACTTTAACGACATTCCAACATCTGCGTTCGGCAGCCGGAGGAGAAGCGGCGGTGTGCTTTACTAAAATAAACGTTATATACTTGTAACTAGAGTGTAAATTACTGTAGAATCATCTAGTCCTGTCTTCCTTTTAAATATTGCTGAGTGTTCGGTGTCACATCATTAAATGTAAGTGCCGTGTTTTGCGAATATAATATCACGAATGTGATGGTTTATTTTGAAAAGCACAGCACTTAGCAAATATTAAACTGCTTCTGGTCATTTATATAACGAATTGTCGCAAAATAATACTCGAATGTTGTATTTG
The DNA here is from genome assembly GCA_029255725.1 of Scrobipalpa atriplicella. Classification (NCBI taxonomy): domain Eukaryota; kingdom Metazoa; phylum Arthropoda; class Insecta; order Lepidoptera; family Gelechiidae; genus Scrobipalpa; species Scrobipalpa atriplicella. The sequence goes on from JARACY010002652.1 coordinate 7,606, forward strand.
TATATCTTACTTCTATGTTTAGGCCAGTTGCTATGTGAACTGTATTTATTTCTATACGAAATTATCGTCTAAAACATGCCCTAAGATATATCGTAAACAGAATTTTCATGACAACTAAACTTTGCTTTAGTTAAGAAAGATTTTACTCACATGAAATAAGAAAAATGAAATTATTATACTCTCATTATAGTTAGGTTCTAAACCATCATGTCATAGAGTTATTGGCTTTATTGTATAAAACTCATCATTCCATATAAATTGTACTGTTAGGTTCAAAATTTTAATGGTACAGATAAGGAAACTAGATAGGATTAGCCGCTGACTCGGTATTTTTATTGTTTTGGAGAAAAATCGGGAACCATGAGGTGAGACTAGCGCCGCTCCTACAAGTTAGTAAAGAATGTTGATCTTTTTTAACGTGAGCTTCTTCCGACAACATTTTTGTTTACGGTGTTGTCGTGTCGTACATGTTAAACAAATCTACAAAATATTATATCAATATCTATCTGTATTTGGTTAGTAGGTGAACGTTGGCGCTAGCAAAGCCCCTGGTTTCTTCAAAGGACACAAAATTGTATATAGATTTAAAGTGCTGAGACTGATATGTGAAGTTATTTAATTTCGTATTATAAATCAACCGGTGTCAAATGTAGGCAGGTTATGCGCATACGATCTCAGATGTACAGTAGAATTTAAATTATTAAAATTACTGATATAGTAGAATATGTATGAATTTGTCTATCGGTTTGTATGTATGCGCCTTGAGAACAGTGATGATGATATTTGAGCTTTATTTATTGTGAATTGTCGCGGTAAACCAGAAAAGAACTATCAAAGCGCACAAATATATTACACGGAATAAATCTGAAATTAGCCCATTAAACCTATTTGTAATCGAAAGAGGATCAAGCTTTCAAAGTTAAGAAATATTGAAATTACTTGTGCTTCGTTATTTTCTGGATTACCTGTTATAAAATAAGTTTGCTTGTCTGTTATATAACTTTATAAGTGCCAGTAAACTATATTCGATATTACTTAGAAGTCCTTTGGTGCATCGTGTCGGAGAGTAAACATAAGTCCGTCAACTGAAATATTTTATAAACAAAACAACATAACTATTCTATTATAGAACATCCGAAATCGATTTCGACTATCATTTTGTCAGTTTGTTACAAAGTGCAAATTATGCTATGTTACTTAATGCAAGAAGCTGTTGTTAGTTACAATTCCTGGATTTGAGTTTTAAAAACTGTAAAATATTGAAAGATGCTGGTGAACGAGTAAGATTTTTATATTGTTATGATTTCTTTTTATTTTGCTTGTACAGTGATAATAACAGTCCTCGGTTGTATTATATTGTTTTAGAGGCAAAACTCTGAGTCCCAAGTTTGTTTAGACTTAGACCACATTCATTTAACTGTAATCATTGTAAATATGTTTATTTTTTTACAAATCATTTTACTCCATATTTTTTATATTATTTACGGAAGATGTGTTATTAAACTCTTATCTTTCTATCCTGTTTTTCAAATGTTCGTGTCCTTAGTTTGAGATGTTGCAGGCATTTGTAGGTTACAGGTAGTTTAGAGGTATGACAGCGCGAGTTTGTTTATAGTTTATTTTGCTAATGTTCAATTTGTACCTATGTATTAGAAAAGGCAAGAGGTGGATCACCGAATTATAAAGATATTATCACAAGTTGCATATTCAGTATGCGAATTAAAATAAATTACGTGAACTCGTATAAAAAATGCTTGATTTAAATGTAATCTGCTCAATGCTAATGTTACAATATCAGCTAAAGGGAAAATGTTCTGTACATGGAAATAATCTGATTTTTCAAAATTCTCATACTTTGTGATTTTATAAAAACATATACATGTTACCTACTATGTTAGAGTAAAATTAGGATTACGATAAAATAATCATCATCATCGGTAGGATCGGAATAAAATGGCTGTGCCGGGTAAAACAATGGGTAGAATTTTCGCTGGTAAAGTATGACTGTTGTTGTCTAGGACCCATGCAATTCGACTAGTAAAATCTCACATATAACTACAATTTTAGCCTGTAAAGTGTCTAGTATAAAATGAATTGTAAAGACCTAATATAGTTGATACATTCCTATGTAAATTGTTTTCTCCAAAAGACCTAATTACATGTTTGTCAATCAACTGCAAAAGTACATAGTAAACATTTATGTTAGGATTTACAACTCGTATAAAAATAGCTTTAGTTCTTTCTTTTGTACCAATCATAATCCCTTTGAGAGCTGAAATAAATATGTCATAAATAAAAAAGTTTATTTATTTTTCGTAATTGACTGAGATCACCACCACAAACCAACCACAACCAAAGAGTGTTGGGTGCAAAGTTTGAGCAGCGCCACGAAATAATTACACAAAGTAATTCTTCCAAAATTTATTTTTATTATTGGTAATTTTATTATAAACTTTATTGTTCTTACATCTAACATTAATACTTAGAACCAAAACTATAATCAGTGTTCTTTTGTAGTGGCCTTTGTAAAGGATGAGCAAGCAGCTTTGCTATGCAGTCATGAATTTTAGTAGCATTCCTTGAAACTTCATAAACATAGGAGTAGCCATCATCCAGGTCCTGTAAAGCATCATAAATGTCTTCGCATTTGTATATGGGACAGTCTTCTTCATGGGCAAGCAAAATGTCAATATAAAAATAGACTTGTTTCTTCAGAGAAATGAAGTATGGGTCTTCTTGAGGTATGACAGGGATACAATTTGATCGCCCGTAGAGGACTAACATCCTTACAACATACGGAGGGGGTTTGATAAACTCCCCTTGTTTATACTCGGGTATTTCAATTTTCTGCTTCAAAAGTTGGAAAACTTTTGAAAAATCAAAGCTTTCTGCTGTGCTCTCCTCACCATTGATATAGTCAATGGTGGAAAATATGTCCTTTATGTTATTTGTAAAGTTTTGTACCCAAAGTGGTTCTGTATCTTTCAAGACAATGAGGGCAAATTCTGTTCTTTTATTGATGGCATTTTTGGAGTGTATGAAGAAATCAAGCACTCTCTTCAGCATGTTGATGGGAGTGAACGTGGTGCCGTCTCCGAGTCTGAACATTGAATTGTGGTCATCGTAGCAAATATCTAAGCAAATGACGATGCGCTCTGGTACATTTACATTTGGTAAATTCGGCTTCTGGAAATTGGCTATGACTTGCTCCTGTAGGTCTGTATAGTCTTCAGAAGTTGTATTAGGTTGGGTTGGGACGTTTCTGAAAGAAATTAAGATAAATAATAACAAAATATAATGACATACCTACAAAACGTTATAACCATGTTCTAACAAATAATTTAACTAACGTTGAATCATTGGAGGACGAAAGAATATCCGGCGAATCCATTTTCAAAAGGAAATTACTGGGGCTTTGTTGGAACTTTATATTTATAAAAGTTAACAAATCCAACCAAACCAAAACTATTTCTGTTATTATGTGATGTGATATTAAAAAATAAAATGTCAAAATGGTATTACCAACCGTTGAAAACTTATTACAGGGGCACGTTCACGGGCGTTTGGATAGCGCAAGATTAGGGGAACTTTTCACTATGACAGTTGATAAAACCGCGTTTTGAAGCGCCTGTCAGGGGAAATTTCATCCTGACAGGTGCAAGTGCGTGCATGAACGGGGGGTTTACGCGAGCTGTCAGATTAAAAGTCGCTCTAACGGTTTCCCCTAGGTGCATGCGTGAACGCACTCCAGAGTACGGGAAAATGTTGAATGAACTGAACTTTTCACCTACATTAAAAATACTTTAAAGGTTTCAATTTTATGATTTGAATATATGACAAACTTGATAAAAATTGCTTTTTATGATAATATTGTCTTTGCTTAAAACTCTTAAAAGATAGAGTAAGTAAATTATAATGCTGGGGTACGTTCACGGGCGCACGGTTAGCGCAAGGTTAGGGGAACTTTTCACTTTGACAGTTGATAAAGCCCCGTTTTGAAGCGCCTGTCAGGGGAAATTTCATCCTGACAGGTGCAAGTGCGTGCATGAACGGGGGTTTACGCGAGCTGTCAGATTAAAAGTCGCTCTAACGGTTTCCCCTAGGTGCGCCCGTGAACGCACTACAGTAGTAGGATGTAATTTCCCCTGACAGGCGCTTCAGAACGGGGCTTTATCAACTGTCAAAGTGAAAAGTTCCCCTAAGTTTGCGCTAACCGTGCGCCCGTGAACGTACCCCAGGATTGGCAATATTTATTACAGCTGTAATAATCTAGTTTCCAAACTGATTAAAAAAAACTACTGTCATTACCTGTTTTCTTGTTACTAATTTTGCTAAAATATGCACATACGAGTGAGAAAGAAGATAAAAATTTTGTTCATACGCATCTCTTTTGTACATACTGCTTGTAATTGAAATTCGTTGCAAGTAAGCGCAATATCATCTGCTCGTAAATGTGGAGCTCATGAAAACGTGTGATTTTATGAGAAATTCTATTGTATTTACAGTTATTACTGGTATATAAGTTAGTGCAACAATCATGGATTACGAATATGAACAGGCCAGCGAAGTGGAAGCACTGGATTCAATATACTATGGGGATATGCAGAGTAAGTGTCACTTGTCGGTTGTAAACTGGTCAAATTGCGGCTTTCTTCTAATATATCTCCTGTTGTTACAGTAATAGAGAAAGAACCGTTTCACAAGTTCTCTATTCCTATAAAGTCGGAGGGGTTTGACGACGGCGACGGGCTGGCGTGTCAGCTAGTGTTCACTTACACTGCTAAGTATCCTGATGAAGTGCCACTGATAGAGATAGAGAATGAGGAGAATTTCGACGAAGCGATCGACAGCAAGGAGCTCCTTGATCATTTACTCGAACAGGTAATTGAGATTTTCGTGAATACACAAAACCATATATAAATACACAAAACCGTTTAGCAGTTGTAGTGAAATTCCTTATATACCAAAGAAACTTGAATGCTTATTTTTATATAGTTACTTAGTCAGTAGTTTATAAATTATCAAAATGCCTGTAAGCTCCTTAAACTCTAATTAAACAGTTTATTTTTTTTAAAGGTAATAATGAGTGTTTTGATATTTTTCAGGCTAAAGAAAACCTAGGCATGGTGATGGTGTTCACTCTGGTGTCTGCAGGTCAGGAGTGGCTCAACGAGAAATGGGACAAGATCAAGCAGGAGAAGGAGGCCAAGATACTCGCCAAGTTGAAGGCTGACGAGGAGGCGGAACAGGTATAGATAAAGTGTGGTTTGATTGGTGTTTATTATATAAAAAACAGAGAACTTAGTTTCCTAATACAAGGTAATGGTTTAAGAAGTTTCATACGATTTACATTCATAATAGATGCTCTTTGTAAAATTATTTATTATATTATTTATTTATATAAATTTTTTCTATCAACATTTTGAAATCTTTTCAAATCTTTCTCTAATACTTTTTCAGAAACGGTTTGAAGGAACTCGCGTCACAGTAGAATCTTTCCTAGCATGGAGAAAGCAGTTTGAAATAGATACGGGCATCCAAGCCAAGCGGGAGAAAGACAGCAAACAGAAGGGCAAGCTCACCGGCAAAGAACTGTTCCTTCTGGACCAAACGCTCAATGAATCTGATCTTAAATTCTTGGATGAGGGTAAGTTGAAACTGGCTATTTTGTATGTATTTAATATAATGGTTTTTATTATACATATAAGGTGGGTATGGGTAGGTATGTTGTAAGGGGCAGTGTCCCAAAAACTTAAAGATTAGGCATGTTGACTGGGTGGCTAAAAAAATTCAAAATGTTTATACCTTAAAACTGATGGCTAAAATACTGTGGTTCTCATTCATCATTTAATGAACAAATGCATATTTCGATTTAATAATCAAGTTAAAAATATAGAAGTTATTGATTTGAGTAGTCAATATTTACAAGCCAGTGACGTCATAAGCTTGTATTTTAATACAAAAAATCGTTGTTGACATTACATAAAAAGTTGCTGATTTGACTAAGTCAAATAGCGTATTCTCTGATTGAAGTAATTTTGCATTGAGTAGTATTTTTAGTTCGATTTCCCAGAAGAATTTTGCTATGAAAAATTTTCAGTTTCATGAGCAAGTGACCACTCCTTCAAGTTTTCAAGATACCTACTGCTTCTGCTTATAGAGTAACTAATAAGTGCAGGGTACTTTAAACATTTCCTATTACCTCCATTTCATATGTGTTTATGATATTCCAGGCGACGCAGTAAAAGTAGACGAATCCTTATTCCAAGACCTGGACGACCTGGAGATCTCCGATGACGAGGACGACGAGGACTACGTGCCCGGCCGGAGCAGTGAGTCCGACTAGCACACAGCCCGAGGCAACCACACGCTCTAGACAACGAGTGAGTGTGTGGCTGCTCGTGTAGATACGGATGTGTGGACAATGTGTGTGAATATTGAGAGAATATGTGAAGTGAAGGTAAGTTTTGGTTGAGGCCTGGTTGCTACCACATGAATTTTATGCTCAGTCAATGAAACTGAACATCTTTAACAAGGAAATTCATTTATGTAATGAAATGAATGATAAATATTTTAGACTTCTCAATACAAATTGACTGATCAAGATTATTTTTTTTTCACTTTATGGAAGTTTTCTTGTAAACGTTGTTTAGTTTCATTGGCTGAGTAAACCCTATGAGTTTACGGGAGCTGTACCTTACAACTTATCAGCTCATCATAATGAGATATCTATCACATAATCATTTTGATGATTTTTAAATTGTGAATAGAATGAATTAATATATAATTTCAATGATTATGTGAGCTGTGTCAAGTATCTTTTAAAAATACTACAGAACCTTTTTTTATATTGATAAAATGCCATTGAATTGCAGAAAGTCATTTGCGTAAGTTTATAGTCATTGTAGACCAGGCGATATATATTTTCGCGAAATTTCGTATACAATGAATTGGACTATATCTGGAATTGGACTATTCTTAGAATGTTATTAATTGATTAAGGAGAACCCAAAAACTTCTGTACCGTGCCAATATTGTCTAAGTACACTGAGCGCCTTATGACATGTATCTAGAACAGCTAACTGATAAGCGTATGAAATTTTCAGTTCATAATAATTCGGTACCTATGATAACCTGTATCTAAGGCACCAGTTTCTTATTTTTTTCTGATAGATCATCTAATTTGAAGAATATTCACATCATTATAAAAATTAATTGTAAAGTAATTAATTAATTAAGAATTTTTAAAGACATGGCAAAAACACTATATTCCGAGCCGAAAAGTAGCATGAATAGAATTTGCTTTACACAAAAAAAGTTTTGCTACTTTTCGGTTCAGAACTAGTGTTTTTGCCATGCTTTAAAAATTCATAATTAATTAATTACTTTACAATTTATTTTTATAATGAAGAGAATATTCTTCAAATTAGATGATCTATCAGAAAAAAATAAGAAACTGGTGCCTTAGATACAGGTTATCATACTGAATTGGCTTGTATGATATGATAATAATAATAGTGGTACAAAACCTACTGCCTTTGCTCACGATGCAAATAATTGTTTAATACAGTTACTCATATTTATTAAGTTTATCGTTTATAATAAAATAAAACGCAGATGTTTTTTATCTGGAGAATAGTTTTTATTTACACATTGTCACTATCGAAGGTATATACAACTGACAAGGTGGTTTATAGAAAAAGCGATTGGACATTATAAGGTAACAGACATTGCAATCAACACAATATTAAGTAACTATAAAAAGGCGACCCATATGCGATAGTAAATAGCAAATTAAAAACATTCCTTGTTAAGTTGTTGATGGTAAAAACTTGCAACTTTATTTCTTGAAACAATATTCCAACAACGAGTTCAAAGATATAAAGAAGTTCTACTCAATATTAACACACAATATTATCTTACGAATGCACTTCACTGTCTTCACTATTAACAAGCTTAGGCACTATGAGTAGTTATTATCCATTCAGCCATTCTCACACTCACACTGGACGCAGATCTGCCGGAGCGGGCGGATATTGGTAGCAATTCGTAGTTGCAAAAATCACGACTTAACTAATATAAGTCCATACCTGTCACTTTCTATCATGAGAGAACAGAACGGGATGGCAATGATTTTAGTTGAGATTTAGTTAAGTCGGGATTGTTAAGAATCGGGCCCATCGTCTATGGTTTCATTTTCTCACACAACGGAAGTATAGACAATCAGGCTCACTCCGACAGATTCTGCTCGAAGTGTGAGAATCGCGTCAGGGTGATCCATAGTGAAGTGCGGCGCAACTTTCGGTTCGGTGACTATACAGGGTGTAACAGAAAGGGTATATGCATCGAGAAATGTGTGAATCTACCCATGAAACTGAACAACTTTCCCTAAGAAACATAGGTTGAAAAACGAAAAAAAAAATCGTGACCTTTCATACTATATGCATCAGCTGATATAGCGTATTTAGTATGGGAAGTCAATTTTTTTTTTTCGTGTTTCGACCTATGTTCCTTAGGGAAAGTTGTTCAGTTTCATGGGTAGGTTCACACATTTCTCGATACATATACCCTTTCTGTTACACGTTGTATAAGTATTCCAAAAAATATCGAATGGGCGCCTTTTCAAACTAACAGAGCTCAATTTGGTAAGTCTCACACTTTTAAACATTTAGTACCATAAGCTGCTTTGGTAAATTAATTTAAACGTTAATAATAACAGCAGAAATAGAGTTACAAAATTGTAACTATTAGCAATATGGCCTCTGAGTAACAAAACACTAAAATAGCAAAAATAAACGTAACGTCAACTTGCATACTTGATAACTACTGCTTACGACTAGTGAGTAACAGAAAATAATATCACAAACATAATCACAAAACATTACAAAAGTGCAGTCTTTAAAACAATTCGGTGAGAAATTAGATTTAACATTGACTAACATATTACATACTAAACATTACAATAATTAACCATAGATATGTATGTTTAGGATTAAAAATTAGGACTGCCCTGTTGACTATAAACTTCCATATTTATTATTACGACAATTCCAAAAAGAGGGTAGGCATATTTTCAATTTAATACACAAAAAGTATCGATTTTTAACATGCAAATTGTAAAATTGATGCATAATCAATTGTGCTGATAAAACATCAAATACAGCAATAATAAATGTCTTATACATTACAACATTTCATTTAAATAGTAACACACAACACAACAACAATTTAAATCACCTATTTATACAATTTTAATTTACTACAGAAAATAACATGTTGTATAAATAAAATAAAATAAAATTATGATTAACAATAACCCTTCATTAACAGTCGGGTAAAAAGAAAACCAATTGCTTTATCAAAACATAATATCCATTCAAGATGGTTGGTTCGTCACAATAAAAAATGAAATTTGTGCATAAAATTAAATAATGATATTGATAATGGTACTATAATTATCTTACCAACAATAATGGACTATACCATCTACACTTCTATACACTCCAACTCCAACTCCATATTCCATAACCGCCATAATCACACTTCGATGTTGCCAATATACAAAAATACACTGAATTCGACTTCCAAACCTACGATCCATTCGTTCTTAGTCTATCCCAATGATCCCAATCAATAAAGTAAAAATAAATAGTACCTAATAGTTTTAACTACAGATTCAATGTTCATACATTGACTGCCACGCGAATGGCTACGTTGCTATATCGAAAATATTCAACATTTGTACCTAACTCTATACTGTAGGTCTCACATATATTTCAACCAGTCTGCTACGATACTTAACAGCAATACTAGACTTATATTAACATACACGATTTGTGCTGTACAAATCAATAGTAACTGGACTAGCATATTTTAATGCAGATTTGCTGCTGTTATAAAAAAAGAATGAATGCATTTCTAAATTAAGATATTCAGATTTAGCCTCTACTTTTATAGTAAGAGTCCATGTTGAAAGAAAACAATACGTGTCATTATAATTTACCTAAAAACAAGTGGCATGTGTCTATTGTCCCTTATTAGTTCAGAATCCATAACTTCTAAAAACTTAATATAAGGTCAATGTGGGGAAGTCCGTCTACAGGGCAACTCCGTCTAACGACTATAACTTCAGCATTATAAGAGCGCGGATTACTTTATGGTAGATAAAACCAGCATTGTGGTGTTAGTTCAAATCACATGGTGCTAGTAGCATTATGAGGCTAGAACAAAGAAAATAGCTATTTTTTTGTGACGGTGTGCCGGACTTACCCTGTATAATGAAATATGCCGGACTTCCCCACATTGACCTTACCTACATTACCCAGTACGGCAACACATTTTGAGACTATTTTAGCAATGTTAAAATTGCTTTATATTAAGTTTTTAGAAGTCACTATTCTGAAGGACAAATAGTCTTTTGCACACTGCAAAGCAGGCAGTGGTAGGCTAATATGAAACCAGCTGTTCTTAAAAAACTTTAGTTAGGAGGAGAAATCCCTATTTTAAACCCTAACGGTATTCAAAATTAGAATGATTAAGAAGACCGTAGCTTTGCATTTTTGTATGTGGAATATCGCACCCCCGTACAAAAATGCAACCACGTTAAATTTCTCGTCCTGAATCATTCTAATGATAAACTCCTTGTTTTATTTTTGTATCCGTGCTCTAAAAATAGCATAATATTTATACATCTAGAATAACCAGCAATGTGCCTTACACTGTCGACGATGTCGAGCGGCCATTCACACATTAATTATAATATTAAATATTAATTTACTTGCTACCTATCTAAGCCGTGTACAAAGCCTCGTTAAAAAATTTGATTAAAAAAAAAAAAAAACTGGAGGTGATCGCTTTCGGACTATCGCTGACACGGTCACTAGTTATTGTAAGCATTAACATCTTTTTTTATTAAAAAACGAGGCTTAATTTATGAGAAAATAGAACATTCTCTGTTAACTTGTTGTTAAACATACGGAAAACACCTAAAATGCGCGCGAAATATGACACCACCATAGCCGGCAGCCGGCTGCATGCCAGAAGTCGAGGTAGGAAGGAAGGGTACCTACTCCATGATGGTATAGTTACATTTGGAACATCTTATTTCGGAACAATGTCTTATTTGTAAAGTTACAAACGAAGATGAATCTCGTGTATTGTGTATTAGGTAAGTAGGTACTGTAAAAAAAAAATGGTGCGATACATCGATGTACGTACTGCTGCTAACATGAAAATTACAGCGTGTCCAGAAAGTCACAGAAAATACAAAGAAGAATTACACATGAAACTGATCAACTTTTATTCTAGTCTATATAATGGAAAAAGCAAAAAAAGATGAGTCACGATGCTTGTCAAACTGATCGCGTCAAATTGCAAGGGTAAAAAAATGTTACAAGTAAAAGTTATTCAGTTTCAAGGTTCCCTAGTCGCTCAATAAAGGCGGGTGAGGTTCCGCCGGCCTGCCTGCCGGCCAGGACGCTTGTCTGCAGGCGGCGCAGGGCGAGCGTTTGCGTTTTCACTTGAGGCGCTGCGTCACGTTGGCCAGAGCCACCGCGAAGGCTTGCAGAGCCGAGAACGGGTACTGGAAGTCTAGGGTGTACGCGTTACCGTCTATGCGGCCGAATTGCATCACCTGCGGGAGAAACGTCTTTAAAACGCAAGTAAAGACACGAGCATTGACGGCGAAACCAAATCTGATGTTAGTTTTTTAAAGTGGTATGGTGGTCTGCCCCGGTCAACGGTATACGGTAGGTAGCCTGTGTGAAAAGTCCGGCTGGCGATTCCACATTAGCGGTGGTAGGTTCCGGCGCGAAGCTGACTGAAGTCTGACTAGCCACCCCTGCCAAAGGTATTCTATCTGAAAACTCCAGGTCATTGTCAAGTATCTCTTTCCTTGAAGTTCAACTACTACAACTGGTACACCTGTAAATTCGTCTGTCTGTCGTCGTCGTTCGTGATAAGCGTGTCAATTCACAGTGTAAATTTCAATTAAGTTGTTAAAACTTACTTGTTTCCCATGATACTCGATCTGGAAGTTCTTAGCGGACTCCTGTGTCACTCTTCCTCCGAAGTCGAGCTGATAAACTTGCGAGTTCTCGTTCCACATGGGCGCCTTGTTGTGCATGACGAGCTGTCGGCGCGTGGCGGCGGGCGGTCGGCTGTCTGATGAGGAGGACGCTCCGGGAACTCCACCCGCGCGTTTCAACTGGAATGGTGATTGAGAGGATGTTAAAACTATTGCCTGATGTTTTTTTTTAATTAAGTATACTGTTAATAGAAATGTGAATACTGGATATGGAGGAAAATAGGCTTTCACTAGCAACGAATGCCGAAGACTTGAAGCTGAAAAGCGGACCTCAGCACCAGACCAAGAAAACACTAGACAAAAGGAAAGGAGAGAAAGCATTCTTTAGGCCAAACGGCATACGGTTCGAATGGGAGTGACCACCTTTACCTTGTTTTTGAGATTTACCTTATTCCTGAGCTGTGCCTTCTGGAAGGTCTCCAGGTCGCGGTAGTTCCGGCTGTTGACCTCACTGTAGCCCCCTCCCCCTCCAGACTCCTCGTCTGAACTCTCGGAGGGTTTCTTGTTCCGGCGTCGGTTTAGCAAGGGCGAGTTTAGGAGTTGCCTGGAATATAGGAATTTATGGAAATAAACACTTGAGTTTTTTGAAGTTAATCTTTTTTTCCCAGGTTCACGTGACGTAACATCATTACTTTAATCGTCTTCAGGGTTTACTTTTTAGCTTACAATATTAGACCTACCGTATGGGCGAAGCTGAGGAATACCGATGCCGTCTAGGCGGCTGTCGGGGCGCGGGGGACGCAGGGCTGGAGGCGGCGGGGGTGGCGCGCGCGGGGCGCGGCGATGCCGGCGCAGAGCTGCTCTCTCGCTCTAACGCGTCCTTGTTGCGCCGCGACGAGCGAGACGCCAACAGTCGCAGAGCTAGTTGCTCGAGCGAACCTAAGCGAAAACTTTCGGTAATGGCAGGTTCAGAAAGTTTAAATTATTCTAGGTTGTGTGGATAGTGTTTTTCTTTTACAGGTTTTGATATTCGATTTTTCATTATTATTATTGTGTATTTATAATTAGTGTTCATTCTACTGTTGCGATTTGATCCAAAACATAACATCACTGTTTTGTCTATTTAGATACTATTAGACCACGAATAGCATCAGTAACAGCGACTGGTCAGAAAAAAAAGTTGTGCTTTGGACCAGAACAACGATTCGTTAATTTCAGCAGGGAGGCGAAAGGAAAGCAATGCACCCACAAGTAACAATCGTTAGAAAAGACATCAGAAGACAGAAAACATCGTTTGATGCTAAACGATTGCTATTTGTGTATGTATATTGGCGCGTGCGTAACGTGTTTGTGTGTTTGTTAGTTGCGGAAGTCGCATGCGGGATGGCAGTGACGTGCTCAAGGTCGGCTAACTCTATCATAGAGGGTTATAGAAGCTGTGCCAGTTTTGTGGACATCTTAATTGATCAAAATGTTACTTAGTTTTTTAACAGGCATTTGGTAACCATCATAAAGAGGCTGAGGCAGCTTTGTTGATAAATTAAGTACTTTTAGGACAAATCATCCAAAAAGATCAGAAGGATTTCAGAGGTTGCAGTCAGTCACAGTTTTGCTGCAATCTAATATAATATCATCTATGTAATTTATATATGGTACAGCTTATATGAACCTCGTCCTACTCCTAGCGGGGCACCTCACCGGTGAAGTATGTGTCGCAGGTGAAGTAAAGCAGCTACTACTAACTATAATACTTGCTGTAATCTGAGTCACTGTCGTTGGCGCGCGGCGCGGGCGCGGGGGCGGTGCGGGCCGAACACGCCACGCACACATACGGAACCGAATCGTCTTCTCTCTTCTCATAAGGTGATACCAGTCTGCATAACGTGCAGACCGGATAGTCTTTCCTAGCACGCCGGGATTTTCCGCTGTCTTCGGTACTGTTCCCGCTGTTATCCTCCCCTCCGGTACTGTTACACCGACTGCTCGAATTCGCTGATGCTACATCGGTTTTCGCAGTAGTGTCTACTCTAGATTGGCGCTTGCTCTTCTCGACGGTCAAAGACAACTCGCTGGAGTCGAGGCTTTTGGATTTCCCACACTTCTTCAAACTAGGCGTCTTTGTACTTTCGATTTGTTTGGCGTCGTTAGTTCTAAAGTGCCTTTTCGGTCGCTTCTGTCTTTTATTGTTAACTAGAATTAGTCGTCTTGGTGGTTCACCTCTAAGTGCAGTTAGACTGACTTGAGCGTGTAATACTTGAGGATCTACTAGGTCTAAATATCCTACGCTACAACTTCTCGTCATAGTATCATAAACTGGAACGTTCGCACAGACGGGACTAATAGGCACTACTGTGGTCGTCCTTTGTACTCTAACTTCTCTGACTTTATCAGTCAAATTGTTTATAGTAGTATCGACAGGAGTTTCTTCGTCTATAAACTTTAGATCTTCGCCTTTTTGTTGTAAATTCTTTAGCGTGTCAGCTCTTCGAGTCATCGCATCTGGATGCACCTCATGCTCATAGTTTTTATTACAGAATGATTTTAAAATCCTCGTGTTCATGTCGTAGGAACCCGATTCTCCTCTGCTGCAAATGTTTTTGCGTAATTTCGATAAGCAGTTATCGGTGACATGGTTGTCACACTTCTTGATTGTAACTTGTCTGCTTGGTTCCAATGTTAGGTTCAGGCTGAACGACTGCTGTTCAGAAATATTCCCTTTCAAAGACACGTTGTCGCCTCTGACGCTATAATCAGTTCTACCTCCACAGAAGTCTCCTCTACCACCACAAGTAACAGTCTGTGGTGAAGGTCTTTCGAAGATGATATCTGTTGGAGCTACAGCATTTTTGGGCGACTGTAAAGTAGGCACGGAACTTTCACACCTTAGCGGTGAAATAGCATGTCTATTTGGCACTGACGCTGTGTTGTTGACTCTACGTTCTGTCGTTTGAGCTTGATGTCTCACCGGGGTCGAATATACTTCCGAAACATTGCTAACATTATTTACATTATTACTAACGTCATTATTAGTATCTATATAGGGGAACTCATCATAAGATTCCGCTCGTGCTAGAGAAGGGCTACTTGAATTATTGTTTGAGTAGCCTTCGTTTTGATTATTGATAATGTTATTGGCGTTATTCATTCGTTCATTGAGCGTCAGTTTTCTTCTGACGTTATTATTCGTGTGTGATGGTGAATTGTTAGAATCGTTGGGTTGGAATACTTCTTCTTCATCTTCAGAAAATATGTTAGGGTTGAAATTCGGATCTGGTCCTACAGGATAGTCATCTCTTAACTCTGTGATCATAAGAGTCATCTGTCTCGGCTGAAGATGTAATAAAGAAGTTTTGTAAGTAACTTGGCCTAAGTTAGCGGGTACGTTTTTGGCTAGACCATGCATTTTAAACTTCGTTCCCCAAATATTGGATGTGACTTCGACTAAGCGGACGTCCTGTGGAAACAGAAGATCATTGTTTAATCCAAGAAATTCACTAAGAACAGCTAGAGAAAGGGAATGAATACCTACTTCTGGCAAGGAATCGATGTAGGCAAGCTCGTCAGAAGCGTCCTCCTTTTCAGAAGAGTTCCGAGCTTTGCGTCTCTCTCTCGCACGACGCCGGCGCTGTAGTCTAGGAGATCCGGAACATCCTGAAACATCAGCCAGCATAAACATGTATTAGAGCAAATTGGTATCCAAGACCATGTCTGTCACCTTCAATCGGATTCCAAGGCTCTGAACCAACGCGGTGCCGATGTTGCTGCTGATACCATATTTCAAGCTACCAGGACAGCACGAACCTAGAGGTTTTCATTATCATACCTTCTTGGTCAGTATCTGAGGAGGCTGAATCCCGGCTGTGTGTGGGGGCTCGTCTAGTGGCCCGAGGGGTACGAGGGGTTCGCGGGGGGTTTGGGGTGCGCTCGGACCCCGCGCTGCTGGAGGAGCTGGTCGTTCCACTGCTGCTGCTGCTGCTGCTCTCGCGGCATTGGAGGTTGATTACGGTACAGTCTAAATAAAATGAAATGATTACTTATAATTGAAGCCTAAGAAAAATTTGAATCTTAATTTACGGCAAATAAAATAACGATAATATGGGTATTGTAGTATTGACTAAATCATTCGTCAAAGAACGATTCTTGGTATGACTCATACCGTATGAGTAGCAAATCGTCAAAGCATAATCAAATCAGAGATGATTAATTAGATTTTGACACATCCAATTTTTTAAACCTTTTTTTAATATATAATATAGACTCCACCATACCTTCCGCCTGAGGATCGAAGATGACGAACTCGGGTCTGATCTTGCTGGTCCTTCTCCCCTTCAACAACGGCACCAATCCCCCCAGATGCTCAAGGTATAAGGTATATGCCCCAGCTTCTTCATCATCATGCCGTAACATGGTGCAGTGCAGTCGACCACTGGCCGAGGGGGGGCGGGAGACGAATCGACGCAATTCGTTGGTTTCCGGGACGTTGCACTGGAGATTCAAATGTAACGGTTAAAAATTTAAAAATAACGGTTTGGATACATGTATTTTTATTTTTATGAAAAGTTCGGATCTAGGTACTTCCGAAATTTTGTGGCTGGGCCTTTTTAAGCAAGAACGAAAAGGCATAGGCATTATCTAGGCCACCAATTACAACTTAGTCTGCATCAATCGGGACAATTTTCTTACAATTTTACAATACAAGAACAACAAAATTTTAAAAAACAAATACTTACACGAATAGTATGCGCGAATAGATTAGCCAGAGCCGGCTGCAGCCGCGGTGGCAGAGGCAGTTTCGAAGCCAGTCTAGGATCCCTCAAGGCACTGGCTGCTCTGACTCTAGCTAACAACTGCAGTGGAGCGACTACCCTCCAAACTCTCGCGGTGCATACGGCGCCACCTGCTGCGACGAAGAGGCGTCGAGCTGCGTGACCCCATGTTAGTGCTGATACACGGGCCTGTAGAAAACATATTTTTATTTACGAAAGTCGATGATGCAGCGAGCTCAACTAGGAGACTTAAAGGAACACATTAACGAAACACATTAACGAAACACAGCAACTCCAAGGTGCTGGACTCCAATGGAAAACAACAAACAAACAACTATACCTCCTTCAATAGTGATCAAGATAGAATATAAACTCTATATTTTGAATGGCAATACATACCTATTGCATTCTATTGACACGAACTAGCTTAAAGCTCGAACACAAACTGAATTCTATTCAAAGAAAGTGAAAGGTACTTGAATTCAAGAGCTGTAGTTGCATGCGAGCCATTTTAATGTCTTTATTATAGCGCCACGTCGCGACATAAGGGCGCTCTTAGCTTTTACATTAGCTACGTGATTTCACACGTTACCATCAAACGGGAAACTAGTCGTAGAGAGCTGTCGTAAAACAGTTTTATTCGTGTCACTGAGCGCTTCAGTTATATAACTGAAAATGTCTCTGAAAGTTAGGCAGTGCCTTTACAGCTTTTAAAGTATTGCGAACAGGCATATGACAGGCGGGAATGTGTTTGGAGGAGCCTAACATGAGGTAAAAGCCTGTCGTCCCTTTAGGTCCATTTTGTCCACTTCCTAAAATGTCGACTTCCCAAAAAGTTGAGTTTCCTAAAATGTTGACTTTTCATAGTTTCGCAAAATGTTGACTTCCCAAAATGTTGACTTTTTTTTCCTTCGCCAAAGGGGTCCGGAACTTAGAAAAGTTTTGATTGATTTTGTATGGACCATCGACTTAGCCGAATTTTCGAGTGCAATTAGTATGGCAGCTGGACTTGTAAAATTTTACAAATTTCGAGAGATGGATAAGTTTAAAGGGACTCTGGCGAAAAATCAATGCGCCCCCCCGAAAAGCGGGGGCTCGGGGGGCACAGCCCCCCGCAATAAAAAAAAAGTAATGGTGTGTAGGGACAAATGATAGGTCTTGTCGAGATCTACATTTCGAATGACAGCTGTCAAACTTAAAACGGCCATATCTCGGAAACTATCGATCCTAGAGTAATGGTGTGTACGGACAAATGATAGGTCTTGACGAGATCTACATTTCGAATGACAGCTGTCAAAATTAAAACGGCCATATCTCGGAAACTATCGATCCTAGAGTACTGGTGTGTAGGGACAAATGATAGGTCTTAACGAGATCTACATTTCGAATGACAGCTGTCAAACTTAAAACGGCCATATCTCGGAAACTATCGATCCTAGAGTAATGGTGTGTAAGGACAAATGATAGGTCTTGACGAGATCTACATTTCGAATGACAGCTGTCAAACTTAAAACGGCCATATCTCGGAAAATATCGATCCTAGAGTACTGGTGTGTAGGGACAAATGATAGGTCTTTACGAGATCTACATTTCGAATGACAGCTGTCAAACTTAAAACGGCCATATCTCGGAAACTATCGATCCTAGAGTACTGGTGTGTAGGAACAAATGATAGGTCCTGACGAGATCTACATGACAGATAACAGCTGTCAAATGTGAAACGGTAATCTGAAATTTAGATCTCGTCAGGACCTATCATTTGTCCCTACACACCAGTACTCTAGGATTGATAGTTTCCGAGATATGGCCGTTTTAAGTTTGACAGCTGTCATTCGAAATGTAGATCTCGTCAGGTCCTATCATTTGTCCCTACACACCAGTACTCTAGGATCGATAGTTTCCGAGATATGGCCGTATTAAGTTTGACAGCTGTCATCTGTCATGTAGATCTCGTCAAGACCTATCATTTGTCCCTACACACCATTACTCTTGGATCGATAGTTTCCGAGATATGGCCGTTTTAAGTTTGACAGCTGTCATTCGAAATGTAGATCTCGTCAAGACGTATTATTTGTCCCTACACACCAGTACCTTAGGATCGATAGTTTCCGAGATATGGCCGTTTTAAGTTTGACAGTTGTAGTGTTTTTTTTTTATTGCTTGATTTTTCTTGAAAATTTTACAAGTCCAGCTGCCATACTGATTTTTCTTGAAAATTTTTCAAGTCCAGCTGCCATACTAATTGCACTCGAAAATTTGGCTAAGTCGATGGTCCATACAAAATCAATCAAAACTTTTCTAAGTTCCGGACCCCTTCTTTGGCGAAGGAAAAAAAAGTCAACATTGTGGGAAGTCAACTTTTTGGGAAATGGATAATCAACTTTTTGCGAAGTCAACATTTTAGGAAACTCAACTTTTTGGGAATGGGGAGTCGACATTTTAGGAAGTGGACAAAATGGTCCTAAAGGCTGTCGTCTACAAATCTTTGAATGATCTTGAGTGCTTCGGCTCTGTTGTTGTGATGCTGATGATGCCAAAACTGACGTAGGCAATGTGCATTATGAATTACTTTATTTATGAGTTTGCACTGGCTATGCTATTTTGACGTTCATAAGATTAGGAAATAAACCATTTCATCAGATTAGTACTGCGATATGAGCTGGTAAATCGATGGAACTGTTTTCCAAGGTTGTGAGTTGTGGGTTCAAATTCGATCTTCCTCTTGCTTCTTAATTTATATATTCTGTGTCAATGTTAAGTTTATTCACAAAGTACCTACTTTATTGCTTTAAAGAATATTTGACGCGTAACTTGATATATTCTAATGTTATAATATAAAATACATACCTACTAATGTTATTGCTTCCTTGCTGGACTGGGAGTGATAAAAAAACATAGAATGTTCCAGGTGCATCTCCTCCCAGGCATGCTGTAAAATCAGCTAAGGGATTTGAGGGTTTCAGTATTGTAATTTAGGCGATGGGCTGACAACCTGTCACTATAGCAATATACAGATCTATCTGGAATAACCCTCAAAACTTGTCAGACGTGGCGGAACGACCTTTGTACCTACCTACCCCATTAGGGATAAAGGCGTGATTATATGTATATATGTAGGTAGGTATTAAATATTAACACAAATTCTCATGTAACTTCTACCTTTAGCATCAACACAATATGTCACTGGAAATGATATTTACAAAGGGCGAATGGGCTGCCCCTGTTAACGTCATTATCGTTTGTAAGCCTGTCAGGATTGTTTAAAGCTGGGGTTTAAAGGGCTTGGCCTGGAAGTCACATTCGGCCCTGGGGCTTGTTAATTGATGAATGTTATTATTTTTTATTGTGAAGGCTTGCTTTTAATTCATTTACGATGAGAGATATGGTAATTATATGCAAAGAAATATGTACCTACCGATACAGACAGACGATTATTTCGAAACATAAACTGCGGAAAAATAAAAATGCTTTCAAGCTAGCTAATTTTGGAGCCGCGCTAAGCTGCCTACACACAGTGTCGCCGTCTTTGCCTTTTTGGCAGCTGGCAGCAGTAGTTTTTGCAGCTTCATGCCTGCCGCGAGAGCCGAGCGCGGTTAAAGGTTACTTAGCGCTTGGAGTTAAGGTTGAGTTTCGTGCGGAGAGCTCGGTGCCGCGGCTTGTGCCGCCGGCCTAGCGGCGGCATGTGTTTAGAGTTTAGACAGCATAGGAAAAACAAAACAAATGTTTAATCCGAGTAGATGGTAAGGTCTTTACATTATTTTATTACCTGTGTGTATGGTATAGGCACGGTGTAGATGAGCGAGCCGCTGTCCGAGTAGAACTTCACCACGTTCTTGTAGGGAGGCGAGTCTGGAGGCTCGTGCGGCTCTGCGGACAAAGTTCTAGATTCAAAATAATTCCATACTGAATTCCATACTATATTTCCATGCTGGAGGCGTATTTTTGAATCACTCGAATTGAAATACGCATACGAAAGAGAATAGTAACATTGGCATGGCAAATTGTATGGAAATCGCATGTAAATGTTGTCTTTCGTATGCGCATTTCAATTCGATTAATTCAAAATTAAGCACATCTTCTGGTAAATCATGATTCTGGCAGCTTGTGCGGTTCTGCGGACATAGTTATAATTATATTCAAAATAATTCCATATTCATATTGTAAATGGAGGTTCAATGTGAAGGTTGAAGGTTCGATCTCAACATTGGGCAAATATTTGTTAAGTTTCAGATGTTTGTGTTCAGTCTGGGTGAACGCTATACAAGGTGATTTGGAAGTATCTTATGGCGCAATCCTATCTACACCCAATGTTCCTGAACAACTTTTTATTTTTTTAGAATTCCATATTAGGTATTTGGTGTGATTCAATAATTACAATGTATGAGAAACCAATTCTTCTCTTTTCAATATTTTTCAAAAGTCGTAGAACAAAAGTTGATTGGGTACATGGATAAACTACCCCACAAGAAGTTTGCACCTATGTCCATCTATATCAATAATAAGAATAGAACATAATTATGTCCTGCACTAATAACTTAGTACATATTATACATTGAGCGCATCGAGGGAATAAAGCAGTGTCTTATGCCACGGGCAGCATATTAAATCCTGAGCGGAAATATCTATTTAGAATCTAGAAATTCCGCTTTCTTTTAGTAGTGAAGCGGTTAGGATAACACGACGACAAAATTATGTCCTGGCGTTCTCAACTTTTCTGGCTGCGGTTCCGTCGCTAAACATCTCAAGAGACTGCACTGGGGTACGGAAGCCAGGATTCCGAAACTAAGTTCAACTTTTATCACGTTGTAGAATACCGTGCTCCGTACAGCCTTAACACGTTAGCCGCTGATTCTTATTAGAGTTCGGTAAGTATTTTATTAAGTCGGGTAAATATCGCTGGTAAAGTACCTAATAGTTTAGGTTAGGGATGGATGGTATGGAACCTACTTTCTTATGGTCGGTATGGTAAGGGACCAAATAGATTGCTATGTTCTCTTTTCAGTAAATTCGCTTCATTCTGTCTCTAGCCTAGACTAAAGTCAAAATGAAAAAAAAAAAAGCTTTCTTTCATAGTTTCTTGTTTCAATCTATAAAGTTGTTTGCTACGACGAAGGCTACGACTTTACTACGGCGTAATAGCGGTTTTATTTATTTCTCGCTATTTAAAAAAATAACGTTTTCGATCACAGCTAATATAACCATTATATTAGATGTAAGCAATATTCCCACTTCGCACGTAAAGTGTTAAAAGCTAACAGTAAAACTGGTGGCAGAATTAAGTCTTTAAATTAGTTCCTGGAGAAAACCTCCGTGGTAATAGGCTCACTTGGTTTCCAGTAGCAAATGTAATTAGGAACGAGCTTTTCTGATTACTTTTCGTGCTTTCCAAGTAAAGTAATTTAAGGGATCCTTTATTTAAGAAGCCATACAAAGAATATTACTTGTAGGGTAACGGAAAAATGATGTGACCAAAAACATGGATGTTTTAATTGACGAAGTCCAGAAAAAATGCATTTAATAATTGACGAGGTAGAAAAAAGGAATGGATGCGTAAAAATTGAGGGAGAAACTCGGGTTTCCTTATACAGGTAGTAAAAAAAATGCTGACCTAAATTTAGGGCGTGATCTTACTCATAAAACTGAAGAACTTTCCCCAAGTAGCATTTGGTCATTTTAGCACTTTGGTCATTTTAACACTGGTCATTTTGACACTTTGGTCATTTCACCCCAGAAGGTAAATGAATAATTTTTTTTACACCCAGTATACTGGCCCTTACGATATAAAAAACAGCGTGTAGATATGGTATATGTTCTTAATGGCTCCTATCCAAGCATGGATTTTTTTCCTTATCCAATTTCTTTTGTCAAGAACAACCTTCACTGTCTTACATGACCTTCATAAATTAATGCGAAGATTATATATCGGTGCCCAATTCCAAAAGTCTCGTGCATTAATTTACTCTGTGCTAATTAGTCATATCACAAGCAAATTGGCTTGATAATTGCTCCCTCTGAGATCATTAAGAGGCGTAATATAGCCAAGATTTGTTGTAGGGAGCCAAGTGACTTTTTCGGTGTAGGTTTGGGAAAATGCTACGCCATAGATATGAAGAAGACTTTGAAACGCCCTAAGCTTTTTTATGTAATCTAGAAAATCTTTACGTATAATAGAACCGGAATAACAAAAAAAAAAGCGATGGGTTTACAGCCTATCACTACTAATACAAATCAATCCACAATACAAATCTGAAAGAGCCCTCAATATTTGTCAGACGTGGCGAAAACGCTTTTTACTAGCCTGCCAACCCCGCAAGGGAAAAAGGCGTTATGTCTAGAATCATAGTTGAATTACGAATAGGCAACTGAAAAATATTACGTTCAAAAAGTTTTTTTAACATTATAAACTCGTAGCTCGTAGCAATTGCTACATGCTACGCCGTAGCAGGTAAACTCATGTATTATGCTGCTCGAGTAATAATTTAATTGTATTTGTATTTGTATTTATTTCAAATTAATAAAACTAAATCATTACACCACTCATAAATTAACAGATCCAAATATGCGTCTCCTTTTATCAGGTGTTCCTGTGGCAACCCAAAAAGACCTAGGCCTGTGATAAGGCTAAATTAAAAGTAGTTCGTTTATTTTTACACATAAACCACCGTGTACATTGATGCAACAAAAATCGATGCACTTATTATGTACCTATAGAGTTGTTTTAGTGGTCTAAGTCATGGATCAAATTTCTATGATATGTAGGATAAAGTTTATATTGTTGTTTTGTCAGATTATTTCCGATTTGGCTAAAGAAAGTTATGGAAGCTTATACGGAGGTCATCTGTCTGTCACTTTCAATAGTGGTCGTTACACAAACTACATCAGATCGGAAGCGTATTGGGTGTTTATATGGTCTAGACTAGACCGAGTAATTTTCCCTCAATATGAAATACATAAACAAATTAAAACATTAAAAACCCTTGAAAAGTGGGTTAAGTGTTGCCAACCGTGTGGAAGTAATATCATCGGATGTTGACGCGTTCACTGGAAAATTATTATAATCTAACCTCGAAGTGTTTGCGCCGCGTCAATTTATGAATTTACATAAACTTCAACGAGACATGAATGACAATTAAAGTTGATTCAACGAACGTATATGAGGTGATAATTTAAAGGTTCAATCAATGACTATTCATAGATTTCTGCCATGTGAATTCGTAAACAAGCACTGTTTTCTACATACATAAAGTCATGCCTTTATCCCATATAGGGTGGGCAGAGCTTAAAACTGACAAGTGTTGAGGGCAATTTTAGATTATGTGACAGGTTGTTAGCCCATCGTCTAAATTGCAATACGCTGTAACCCCCGAATCCCTTTACTAACTTCTACAACATGCCCTGAAGGAGAAGCAACTGGCATATTCTATGATTTTCTTTCGCTCCCAGTCCAGCATGGAAGGAACTGTTTTGTAATTAGCTTTATACTTTATTATACTTTTATCGTAGTAAGACTAGTAAGGCTACAACTGCCTCAGAGATTTAGGTTCTCGATCCGCAGAAGACAAAATCGTAGAATATAAGATTGATTAGATAATGAAGATAGAGTACGATTCATGTTCTCTGCCCTGTGTGCATTATAATCTGTCGATACGTCCCTCGGGTTTGACGTCAAAGAATTTCCAACTTGTATCCAAAGTAAATGTATACCTAATAAATAAAACTAGTTCCTTTTATCATGTTAACAAACATGATTTTAGTAAATTCTACGATAGATTAATAATCTCTATTATTTACTGTAGTATAATGTTTGGAGTATGATTTTATCAAACTGTTGCCTTACATGAAAATATACGTACTTAATATGTAAATTAAAACCATTTCGCGTAGTGGGAAAATTGCGAATGATTCCCAAGTGGTTAGAATAATCCATTACACAACTAGAGGTTCAATTAACAATAGTATTGTTTTACATATCTTTGCATTATAAAGATATATTAATTTAAATATCTGCGTTGTGAGTACTTTTATTCGCTTAACTTTTGCTTATTTCAATAAGATCAAAGCAAGGTAACTTAATACACCAAATGGGATTTTCAATATGACATTTGTAGAAGAAAAGGAAGAGATTTTATTTATTTCTGATAGAGGGCTTAGCAGATCATGATCTGTCAGTGTCAAAAATTAAATATTTTTCGCATAAGCATAGAGATTTTAGTATGAAGCCTGTCTTAAATTTTGACAGATCATATACAACTAAAGCCATCTGTCGGAGCTTTTGGAATCATTTATTGTCACATTTAAAAGACTATGATTATCCAAAACAGAAATTAATGAGAACAGAAGTGTAATCCTTCGCCCAGCCTGCAATAGTTTAGATTTGAGAAAATTCCTACTTTCAGATTTGTAGCTCATTTTATTGTATGTTGAAATATTAGCAGCGTACCGCTTTACACATTCTTTATTGTGTCAAAAACAAATTCTGCTGTAAATAAAGCCATGGCAAAAAAAAACGTTTTGCTGCTTCATCCTTTACCCTACTAAATAAATCTCCGAAGCGATGTCACTAGCGCGTACAAAGGACAAAGTCAAAGCGACATGTTCACGTTTTTACGAGATTAAAAGCCCTTTTAGACGCCGTAAACAGCGACAGGACGACACAAGTCCATAAAACAAGTTATAAAACTGCTGTTCGTAAGAATACGTATTGTTTACTTCTATATGATTAAAAAATATAAAATTATTCAAGTTATTCTTCTTCTTCTATCGTGTGGGTTTCAAGTCGATCGACCCGATGGACCCTGGGGTCATGGTTTTTAAACCGCTTCATAGCACAGCCAACAGGACCGCGAGCGACAGTGACCGGGACAGGCGGCTTAACGTGCCCTCCGAAGCACGGAATCCTTTTTTTTTCTCGGACAATCAGCTGATTCAGCCTGCAATGTCCTAACCAAACTGGGGAAAATCTCACAAAGTGATAAATTGATAAATATCAACTTTTGCGTTCCCCCCTGGGAATCGAACCCAGGACCTCCGGATTGAGAGCCTATGGCTCAGACCATTAGACCGCGGAGGCAGTTATTTCTCCGCCATATCATAGAAACCAGAAAAGCGAGCTGGAGGGTTTCAGTGATGGAGCCATTTTTGGTCAGCAAAAAAATCATGTTACTTTCTAGTTTTCCATCCATTCCCTTTAAATTGATTCGATATCGAAACAATTTATTTCTACATTTACGTATTGATAAAAAATTCGAGTCACGTATAGTGATAGTGTACCTACACAATACACAACATAACCTATAAACCTCAACAGAGCTGCTATAAATATTGTTGCCGATGCAAAGGGCCGCACGAACATTTATCATTTGCAAAGAAACTATTTATGTGACCTGACTGTATGGGTTCAACAAAAACCCTTTATCTCTGGATGCGACATAGTAAAGTATTACCTAATTTGCATTGGCAGGTGGAGATCCAAGTGCATGACTTTATGTAGTAGTTTTAAATCTGTTTATTAGGTTTTACGGGCGGTTAAATGAGGTTTTCCGTTGGGAGATATTTACCCGCGATGTAAAGTAGCCTTGTAGCTTGTGGAAAATATAAGTTTAGAATTTTTTTTTTTAAGTCATGGTATATTGACTTCATTTATTTATACATACACAAATATTTCAAATTTTTTGGTAGGTGGATATGAATGTTATGTACAAAATGCGATTCTAGATAGACTCTCTACATTTACGTTTCTACATTTTTCCATTAGAGAAAGTCGCATCTACCTATTGCGGGTCTTTGGTTCACCCCTTTCCGGGAAAAACTCTATAATCTGATTATAATGGTGGCGCCGGGTGCAAACCAACTTTGAAGTGGGTCGGCCTGTTTGGTGATTCGATTGTGTTTCCGTTTTAAAAGCTATTCTATACATCAGTATAACAGTATTCGAGCATGTTTGGGGAAGAGAGAAATCACGATGGTTACAGATTTATAAATAATAACTAAAGAATCTCACTCATAAGTTACTAGGATCACAGAAAATTCAGGAGCACATTATTCCAAAGTGCTACGCGGCTACGAAATAGCTACACGTGCAGCGCCGTAGAGATCCGTAGCACCTACGTAGCACAAAGTGTGAGCAATCCGATTACTTAGCAAACTGCATTTTAAGATGCTCGTGCGAGCGTGGGCACAGAGATATAAACTTGAACTTTATAGTAATGGAATAAGAGTACAATTTACACGTGCCGTAGTAAAGAAGCTTCAACAAGCTGCAAGCCACAAGTTGTTGATACAGTGTCGTTCTAGAAAGTTAATGTAACTTTAATTTCAGATGTACTTTGTAACCTGTCAATGAGATAGGATGTGGTTAGGATTATGACCCGACTGACAAAATGAATATGTTCCTTCTCATTGACTACCAACTCAAGAGAAAAATATTTATAATATTCATCGCCGTGTGGAAAATACCCACTAATACACTACAACAATAGCCTTTAACGTAAGTTATTCAACCTACGCCTTTGGTCAATGTTTATCTATCACTGTCACCCACTAAAGAGTGAGCGATAGTAGAACTTAACCAAGGCCAGAGCAGTAACCATCTTACTTATCGGAATTGACGTCATTGGAATATTGCATGAAAATCATAATCTGATCATCTTAGAACATCATCACACAGTTGTACAAATGTCAATTGATTACGAAGTTCTTACTAGGGTGGCTGAAGGAACAACTCTTATTTAAGGCGTTATGTTACTTACCAGCTACCAGGGTGCCAGCAACCGCTAGGAGTTCCTTCGAGTTGGCCCACTCCATAGCCAGCGTTTTCCTCTGAGCCCGGTGATGATCCTCGCGGGGCTGACGTCATCATCTCCACTAATCAGCACTATAATACCAAAGGCAACTATGATATTGACTTACCAGCTACCAGGGTGCCAGCAACAGCAAGAAGCTCTTTTGAATTCGCCCACTCCATCGCGAGCGTGTTTCCTCTGAGCCCGGTTATTATTCTTGCAGGGCTGACGTCATCATGGCCTCTCATCAGTACTATTTCCCCATTGCCTAATGCCACAGCTAACACATGCCCCGCGTTGTTTTCTGCGTTGTCGTCGCCTTCCTCCATCTTGAACTTCTCGCAGGACCACGCCATTGCTGTTATGCCGCCCTCGGCCACAAGTTGGACCTGCGAACGAATAGTAATATTACCTAGTATTCTTTTAGTAGGTATATGTATAAAATATGTAGAACTTTATGGCCCGCCTGATCGAAACATGTATGAAAATAATATTAAAAAAACTCGAATAATCGACTGATATTGCTTTTATGGGTATGAATGAATTACTCCAATAAACCTGAAATGGACATTCTTAGCAAATGGTTGCTAATTTAGAAACCCAAGTTAGGAACGGCAATAATGGCGACAGCTTATTAGTTCAGACTGTGCAAGATATTTCATTGTTGTACGAGGGTCGGAAATTGTTAACAACTTCAGGCACAATTTCTTTACAAAGAGTTTATTTAGTCGAATAGTTATTTGAGTTCACGCCTTTATACTGGGTGTAACGGAAACCTTCCATTTCATTTCCATTCCTTCCAAGTGGACTTTTTAAACTGTGTGAGTTATGGTGATTCGTTGTTAGAATAATTGTTTTGTTTTGGTATCGCAACAAACTTTGAATACAATTACCATCTGATACCATGATAACGATGTCAAAATATTCACCTAAACAACAAACTAACATTAAACTAACGTTAATCAAAATAGGCTCTATAAATTTAATCAAAACTTATCCTAACTGTCCGGTTATCGCTGGTTATAATCTATTTCAAACTAACTTAGGTACTGTTTCTCATGTTGAATGGGTGCGCTACTCTACTAATGAAAAATAAGTATTCTAGATAGATAATGTAAAAAAGAAAACGGCGAACTCGAAGGAACTTTTAACAACTTCACCTGATTTTTCATCATAAAAATGAAAATTAATACAAAATTGAAATTAAAAAAAATACAATATTTTATTGGTGATAATATTACAGGTCCAAATCTTAACATTCAATCTTAAAGTACACTATATATATGTAATAGTATGTAGATACTGAGCTCTGTCGTAAAGTTGGTCAGTCTTACCAAATCCACTTATAATTCCGTTACCAAGTTCGCTTAAAAGGTGAAAAAATAATAAAATAGATAGAATGAGTGTGTTTATTAATTCATGAATATCAAAGAGGAGAAGTTGTTCATTGAGTTTGTATCGCCCTTGACCGCTTTATTCTCTGTATTTTCCATCAACTTGAGCACGTATTAAACTTACCAAAGGAGGGTTATTTCGCTTAGTAAATAGACTAACTAGACGATTTCTTTATCATTTACATCGTATAGATTATTCAAGTGAATGTCATTTTAATTATATTTAATAGGACTTAAAGATAAAACACAAAATTGTATTGCAAAGAGGCATGTGTTTAATTTTCATGTAATTACTTTAATTCCCATTAAACTGTGTGATGATGAGTAGACTGCGTATATATTTCGATTGCGGGCATAAATTTTGTTAATTATGATAATTATATCAAGTTTATTATTATATGTATAATGTACATAACACGTTTCACTTGCTATCACCATCCCACTAGTACCAAACAATTTGATGACTGGGAATTCTGGCTCCACCGTCGTCTCTCTTTCCTATCCCGGTCTCCTTCAACCTAGACTAGTACTAATACATATGTATCTGTGACACCATGGCAGGTACATGACGACGAGCTGAGCTGATGCTGTGCCGAGGTACACCTGGCTGTCGTCAGGCGTCCAGCAGCCGCAGGTGATGCGAGCGTCCAAAGACAGCATGGACGACCAGTACCGCTGATCTGCTAAACCCACCAGTAGGTACATACATACCTGTGACACCATAGCACCATGGACGTCCATGACGACGAGCTGAGCTGATGCTGTGCCGAGATACACCTGGCTGTCGTCAGGCGTCCAGCAGCCGCAGGTGATGCGAGCGTCCAAAGACAGCATGGACGACCAGTACCGCTGGCCAGCCACCGAACCGACGAGAACGAAGCCATCCTGGTGAAGGAAATTGTATGTCAGTATTTTTGGTTCAAAATTATAGTGCTTTTTTCGGTTGTGACAAAAAAAAAAACGAGTAACAGCGGAAAAAAATCATATGGAAGCGGAATGGCCTGATTTCTTACATTCAATACATTAAACCACGCCTTGTGGGATAGGCAGAGCGTGAAACGCAGTAAAAGGTGTTTTCAATTCGACACATCTGTCAAATATTATGCGCAATTTCAAAATGGCAACGCCATAGTGACAGGTTGTCAGCCTAACTAATTATAATACCTGTACCTAGTGGCATATTCTATTTTTTTATTTAGTCTCCAGTTCAGCATGAATCCCTATTTATTTTTGTATAGTTATTTTATAGCACGTCTTTCAATTAGTCTTAAGTTTAACTAACTATCAATTACATTAAAATCAAGTAAGGCACTATCAATCCAATCTTGAAACGACGAATCGCATCGCAATCAAAACGAAATCAGTAATTCAACATCGCGTCGTACAGTCAGCTACAGAATATCGATAGTTCCAGCACTTCAAATATCATTGATGCTGATTGAAATAAGGTTAAAGCTGTCACAACTGATGTTGTAACTTACTGTACCGCCCATAGAGATAGACAGAAATAGATACCGCATAAGTTACGCGATTTGTATGAAACAAACCACTGATTTGAGAAGTCGCTGGCGCTCCCTAGGAGAGCGGTAGCTCCAAACGCTTACTTCTATTCTGTGAAACCAACTATGCCACTTTTTTTTTGTTTACTCGTCTACTCACACTTGTTATGTTTGATGGTGTTTAACAAAAAACGGCACATTTAGACATTATTCGTGATTTTGACTGATACAGTACTATAAAAATTGGGCGTGGACTGAAGCAGTGAATCGGCCAAGTGGTTATAAACAAATTCTGGGAATGAAATATTGTGGCATGCGAAGTACTTGAGGTATCTATGCCATTAACTATCGTGTTCCCACTTTCCGTAACAAAATTATCGTCCGATGCCGAAGTCTGAAATGTCGCCATATTGTCCATTATCCATTTTGTTGCGGAACAAACTGTACTGTTGGAATGGAATGTTTGGCGAAAATCCATTAGATATAATAATTTATTAATCAAAAGAAATGGTTCTATCGTCGTAAAGCACTTTCAAGCTAGAAATCAGACTTCGCAAAAACACAGAGACTCGAGGGGTTCGTTAATTTTGATGTTTTTTTAATTATAAATAACTAAGGCTCGTATTTATAAAGCGATCTCAAGATTGAGAGCAATATTAAGTATGGATTTGACATAACGTTTTGTACTGAATTGACATTTCTGATACAAACTCAAACTCGCTGTCACTCTTAAGAGCTGATTATAAATACGGGCCTTAGTATCTTAGAAAACACCCTCAAATAGTATCTACATAATACAAGTATATTTAAATCTAAGGATTTATACGCTTTTAATGAACGCAGTATTTAATGCTTCCCCCAGACAGACCGATTGCAACATGATAGCTATCAAAGTTTAATTACACCTTTCAATGTCCTGTTTTCTCCCAGCTATAAGAGATAAAATACAATAGATATTGATTACATAGGTAGTTATTTCACCGCAGAATTCCAACAATATAAACAAAGGAATAGAAGAATACCTCTTATTATAATTTCACTCTATTGTAGCTCACATTTCGTTGCTAAGAATGGATTAAGTTCAATGTGCGGTTGGGACAGGGCCGCAGTCAGGACATTACGTGAAGATGCAACATCTTCAAATTAATTGTATTATACTTATTCTTCTTTTTATTTGAAAATGAGTCTGCTTTTGACTAGGTCAGGGAGGACAGAGCTCGGGTCGACGATGGGGCGAGCTCAGGCATCATGTATATATGTATCATGTATATATATATCATCATCGTTTAGTTTATACTTCGGGAAAGTACCTCATTCTCACAGGAACACTTATTATTCCGTGGGTTAAGAATTCCTTTCCAATCGCACCGCGTGAATTTCGCTGCAGCCACAGATAATATAATACTATACTAGTACAGATGCCTATCGTCATACAACAAAACTGGTCCGCATTAACCGGGCAGGCCGCCGGGCAGACCCGTTTTTACGACATTGTGACGCAATTAAATAACACATTTACTTTATTTGAACAGTTTTTCACGGTTTAAATCTGATAGATGAATGTTTGTTTAGAACGGGTTACCCGACTTAACCGTAGAGCCATCTCTTGATATTTTTAAAAGCTTATTTACTGTAGTACGAAATGGGACCCCATGCTGCAGCGAATGTCCCTCGGTCAGGCTGTAAAACCACGCAGACGCAGACACACACGAAATTACTACTGACGGCTGTAAACTCAACATTACTTACGATGTAAGTGAATTACTGTAAGTGACAATGAGTCATTAACGCGCGAAACTTTATATGTACAGCAATGATAATGAACGAAAATTGCCTCGTCCTAGCCATGGTAATACCCGTAGTTGTTCAAGTTTTATAGTTAGTCATGAAAACTTCATGCTATTAGGCCATAAGGTTTGGTGATTTCGGAACATAAAGAGCTATGTGTTCTAACTATTTACTTACTCGTAAGGTACATAATATGACATGAAACGAGGGACAATTTTAATAATTGATTAAAGCTCTATTTAATTTCAGAGTAAATGTTTTTCGTTCAAATAGGTAATTCGATTTTTTCTTTACTTACATTCGAATTTGATTTAAAGTAGGTTATTTATTTTTAATCATATTATTAAAAATAAACAATATAATATCAGTTCCCAGGAACCTTGCGTCCTATATTTATCTCGTCTATTGAATGATATTATCCTGACTACATCCCTGCTTCAGTCTCCTACAGGCGGTCCAAGCCAAACAAAGCCCGTCTAAGAGGAATAACTATACGATATACTGACTATACAATATAATAACCGACTAAGTAAGCGTATCCTGACTGGACAATAGCACAGGCCCCTCGCCACAGAATATACAGGGTG